>LWCB01001531.1:0-14334 GCA_001630525.1 Coelastrella sp. M60 | reverse complement strand
CAAGAAGTTTTTGCTGCTGACATAAGATACCAGTAATGTGATCAAACTGTTCCCTGGGTAGCCTTATAGCAGTCTGAGCTCGTTGAGCTTCTCTCAGCAGAGCATATGCTACACCTTGATCAAATGCTCTTGTCAACTTTTACTGAACTGTGTGCCTTGAAAACCTATTGGCGATTCTTATTGACTTGCATACTGCACAAGTATGCTGCACCAGCAGAGCTTATAAGACCAACATCTAAGCAGACCTCAGCAACTGACTGGTCTACTTGTACTTTTCATGAGCAGCTGTGCTTTTTCTCACGGCTGAGGTGTCCCACCTCAGGGAAGCGTCACTCTGTCAGATGCATGTAAGCAGAAATGGGTGTGATGGCATCATATGAAGTATATAAGCATTCATGCAACATGTATATTGCACGAGCTTTCTTTTAGGGGTGTATGTGTTGTTGCATGAATTCAAACAGCAGTGTCCGTGCTGTTGGTGCACCTTTTCCCCGGGGCCTACTGTTGTGCATTGCTTCAAGTTCTGACAGCTGTCGGAGAACTGACAGCACCATCGTCATGACTTATGGGGACTTATGGGTAAACTCCAGTGAAGCTTATGGGTTACGCAACAAAGCAGCGTATTATTCAATTATACCAACAGAATGTTGTTCATAGTGTCACCGCATCAACCTTGCTGCTTGAGCCAAGCATTCCCTTCTTTTCACAAGCAGGTGTACCTGCTTCGGTCAGACTGATGAGTACTAGTGTTGTATATATATGCATAATGTATAACATATTATGTTGTGTGCCAGGTGCTGTATGCCAGTGTTTGGACTAAGTATAGGCTATACCTTATACTGGGTCATCCTGCCGCACTTCTCAGAAGTTGCTGTTGATCCGATCCGGCAGTACCTTCAAGTGTGACCCGCATGCCTATAGGGAATATGGGTTAGGGTTGTGGCACACACGCTGGCAGATGTTTACAGAGCTGCTTGTGTGGCAAGTTATTGAAGTGTGCCTGCTTGTCTGATGCGTGTCTCATCAGCAAAAGCAGCTGGCGGGCCACATTTGCCTTGTTAACCTCACAGGGTCTGTTGACATGCTCAAAACTCATGCACATTGCTTTGCCGGTTTGTGAATCAACTAAACAGGATGTGCACCCACACTTTGCTGCAAAGACTCGACCATGTCGTAAGCATCAATCAGCACTCACTGATGATCCAAAGCTTTCTGCCAATAGTAGCCTGACATTAATGAAGTGCATAGTCCAATAGAGGCTCAGGCAGCCAGCACAATATATTGTAACATGTGCCCATCTGTATCACCATCAGCCATAGAATCATGCCATCATGTTGGCAATTCATTCTAGTGCTGCCGTTATCGCCAGCACAGCAGGCTCAAGCCATAAGGCTCAGGGGTCCTATAACTGTCTCATACACAAGGCAGCAATACAATGAAGCTATTCTCAGAATAGCGTAGGAAGCAGTTGTTCTTCACAGGCCTTGTGCTGCAGCAGCAGTCCAGCTAATCCTCAAAGGGAAGCTTAGTTGTGGCGAGCGTGACACTGTGCTTGGAGATGACGCCATCTTGTACAGATACCTCAAGAGATATAAAGCAGAGCTTAAGCAGCAGCAGCATTTTCAATGCATCACAATGCAGCAAGAGCAGCAGCAGTGACCAGGCAGATAAAGTGACCAGGCAGATAAAACCGTCAGTGCACAGGATCACGCTGCAAAATTCAGTCGGATTATTGCTGCAATTACTGTATACGGCTTCTTTTGCATTATATTATTACGATTGTTTGTTTCTGAGTGTTTGCGTTCATTGTAGCTCGCATAGAGGGCGCATTTGTTATCGCAAGAAGCTGCGAGAAGCTCGGCGGCTCGCAGCGACGAATGTCGTTTCTGACATTTTTTATCAGAATCCCAAGTACTCTCGACGAAGTTGGAAAATCCATACACTGCAACTCCACAAACGCTTGGATCCATCTGT
This sequence comes from Coelastrella sp. M60, assembly GCA_001630525.1. Lineage (NCBI taxonomy): Eukaryota > Viridiplantae > Chlorophyta > Chlorophyceae > Sphaeropleales > Scenedesmaceae > Coelastrella > Coelastrella sp. M60. Next base: position 12,360 of record LWCB01001531.1, on the reverse strand, counting down.
GTACCACAAAAGGTTGCACCAACTGTACGGAAATTTGGCATATGGTTGCATCCAACGTGCCTAAAGGCACGCTGGTCACCATTAGTACGGAGTATAATGACATAGAGGCCGTTTCTACAGGCCAGCGTTGTGCTCGCCGTCAGCACTGGTTCCTGCAATTAAGCAGTAAGCACCGCGGCAGTTTGCGATGGTCTGCTGCCCTTGTGCACATCCATGAAACATCAACATGAAAGGGGTTCGAGATCCTTGAAGATGATTTCAAAGCGTGGCGTGCTATTCTGTCACGCAACAGTGACAGCAGCACTGGTTCATGTCTGGTCCCATGCTCATACTTTGCAAATTTGCACGTCTTGTGCTTGCTGGTTCCTCCGCATGCAGGCTTCGAATTAATTGCAGTCAAGACAATAGATGACAACGTTGAAATTGAGACAGACCGGCAAGTGTCCGACCTGGTGATGATGCTACTAGACCGCATAGTAAGTGCACTGCTCTGCACCTAAAGCTGCGCTTCATGCATGCACAAGTGCAATGTCCTGTGGCATAGGCTCGCATTCACTTCTGTCACCATGGTGTCCACCTGGTGAGTAACATCCTAGTAGGTGCTACAGCAGGCAAAGGATGTTCAACATCCTTGGTGGCAAGGCTCGCCACAACCTGTGAACACCATGGTGACAGGAGTGAAGGCAAGCCTACTAGTAAACATAGTATGCTTAGTCAGCAGAGCATCTGCCTCAGACGGCTGCCAGTGTGTTGGCATCTGCTGCCGCAGCAAATGCTGAGCATAATCCCTGTGACTGACTACAGATCGTCAAGGGCGGCAAAGTGGTGTGGAACTTCAAGGGTGTGAGGGCCCGTGAAGATCATTATGATGTTCAGATAAAGGGACATCGTTATGGAGACGCCAAGAAGACTTTATACAACACAACAATTGGAACAGCCATGTCAGGGGTCGCAGCAGCGCTCATGTGGGATGCAATGCTGGAATATCATGGTGCAGTTGCGGGATTTAACTTCCGGAGCAGCCATCAACGCCACCAGGTATGGCAAGCTCTTGATACTGCTTGTGAGTTGTGAGGGCAGAGAATTCCTTGTGAGGCCCCTTGCAGAGATACCATGTCTTGCCGCAAAGGCTTTGAACCAGATGTGCATGTTTTAAGTATATTGCTGACCAAGTAGTAGCCCCTAGAAGTTTTAGCATTGTATGGCAGGAACTGTTCAGGAACAACCATAATCACTATTGCCAGTGTATGTGCAGGTCGCTAATGAGCTGAATACTACCATACCAGCCCTCTGGGATTTGATGTATCTCGAGAGCATGCGGATCTATGACAGAATTCCAGGGTGCCTATTCTGGTCAGTGCCAGTAGCACAGGGTGAACCCTGAGCTACCGCTCAAGATGCCCCCTAGCCAGATGCTTGAGGGTAAGCCGTCTGGGAGGACCTCGTATACGGTATACGGTACCCACCAGCCCACATCTGCATAATTCAGTGCTGGCAGGAGTCATTTGTGCTAAGTAGGCGCTTGTACCATGTTTGTCTACTCCCCTTTTATCTACTATCTCTGGCTAGCAACGATAGCTTTGTGTTGAACACCTGCAGGGAGCGTCGCCCAGGATGAAGGGCAGCAATAAGGCAATTCAACCGGGCTTTCAGAGTGACTTGGCACCATGCATGTCATCTTTGACAGCAAGCAACGGAGTCAGTTGGAAGTTGCTAGAAAGTTGACACTCGATACGTTGCCACTATGAAGTTGATACGTTGCCACTATGAAGTTGATAAGTTGCCACTATGAAGTTGATACGTTGCCACTATGAAGTTGATAAGTTGCCACTTCGAAGTTGCCATGTTGTCTGACCTAACATGAGCTTGTATGGTGTGGCTGGCTCAGCCAGCCCAGGCTCTCAATCCCATGGGCCTTGTAGCCGGAGAGGCTGACTACTTCTGAGAGGTAGTGCTTTCAAGCAATTGATCATCTTGATGGCGCTTGCATAGTTGTCAGCTATGCCATTTGCCGCAAATGGCGGCCATGAACAGAGTTGAAGCCATTTATTGAAGATGAGTGTGCAGGATTGTGTGCCCTTGTTATGCCACAGAATACCTGCTAGCAGCGCTGCTGTTGTGCTACTATGGGGCGCACATGTTATGTATCCAATCCCTATGTAGGACTACACGCCACAATGTGCCTGCGCTTGCTATGCAGAAACTTGTTGCAGACACGCCTGACAAGACCAGTGCAAGTGCAGTGCAAGCAGCCACTGGCATGGCATGGCATTTGACCAGCACTGGCCAGCAAGCATTCCTAGACCGCAGTACAGCTGACTCATCAGACTAATGCAGCAGCCGCTTTTTGTGCATTATACGTGTCTCGGGGAGACATTGATACCCAAGGGCCGAATGGCCGGAGCGGGTCTACTTTCAACTTCAACTATACGTGACAAGCAGCCCCCAGCAATGTGCATTGTGGCCTCAATGAGTTTCTATGCGTGAGTTGTACTTCATATGGTGCTGCTTTGCGGCAGTCACAGTCCTGCCAAAAGTATTTACCGTGTGAGCTGGGAAACGTCAAGTGCCTTCAAGAGCAACTCAGTGTAGCTGCTAGCTAGTATGGATGTTTTCCAGCTTCCCTGGCATTCCCTGGCTCTGCATGTGCTGGAAAACATCGTTCCTGGCCACTGGCAGGTAGCCTACCAGTGGCTGCAAATGCACTATTGATGGTCAATACCCACACATATGTCCTCACATCAAAATTCTCGCGGCAAGCTGAAGAGCTGCGATACCTAACTATTCAAAAAGTATGCTGCAGGTCAGATATCTCAAGTTCAGGTTCCTGGAGGCAGAAAGACAGCTGTTAACATGTTATTGTCACAATCATGACCAGTAACATGCATCTGATGTATACCATGCCAATGCAGGATGGCATTGCTTCAATTAGATGCGGCTTCACTGCACAGGCTGCGGCCCATGACTTGGACTAAGGCTCTGTTGGATGCTACAACTGGCATGTGCAGCAGTCAACCAACATCAGCGGCATATGGTGCGCGCTTGGTGAATGTTTAGTGTTATTAGAATATCATTACGCAACCTGTACTGCGACCAGGTGTCAGCAGGAACGTGTAGCAGAAGTTCCTGCCTTGCCGCGTTGATGATCTGTGAAGGTCCGGACCAGGTTGGTTGCCTGACCTTGTTTCGGATGTATATGCTTGAAACGGCATCTGATCTGTTTTTATTTACGATGTCTATCAGGAAGCAGCCCCCTTGGCACTCGCATACATGAATCTGCCTGGTCGGACCACCATCGTAGGTTGGGGAGGACTTCCTGGCACGTCTCGTGAGTACAAGCTGCCTAGGTTCCATTGTAAATAATTGTCTTTCCGATCGAGACTATTTGCTTCACAGAGACCTCCAGCGTCCATAATGTGCGGATCACTATCAACAGTAGCATCGGTCTGAGTGAAAGCAACTTCTGGCTTGTTTGATGTTCTGCAGCTGGCAAGCCAAGGCATCAAAGGACTTCTCCGCAGCCCACATTAAGGTGGATTACGGTGAGCAGCGCTCAATAAGTCATCAAAGCAATGCAGCACATCTGTACTCACGGGATCAAAGTCCAAGGAAGCAGCAGGCAGCGCAAGCCCTTCGATTCATCGCACCGTGAGGTACCTGTACAACTTGGATCTATCTGTGTCTGTAATGACGGTGTTGTGGCGCATGTACTGCTGCTCGTGTGTTGTTGACCTTGCAATGCACGAGCAGCAGTACAGTTGCAGCAACAGCAGTAGCATGCTACTGCTGCGCAGCAGCAGCAGCAGCAGCAGCATTGCACTTGGCGTGCGTCAAGTCTGCTTGATCGTGTCTACTAATGACCATTATTACCTGCTCACATTGGCTGCTGTTTGTGCTCTGTAGGTTGCAACAGTGCAAGGCATTTGACAAGTGAACTCTTGTCCGGCGAGCCCCCAGTTGGCAAACATATGCAGGTCCTGAATCATCAGATGATTATGATGACCACTTTCTGCCATACTACTCCAGCAAAGACAGCCATCCTGCCAAACTCAGGCCATGTACCAACATGAAGCCATGCAATATGACATTATGTCTGCAGGCAGAAATGCCAATGGCAGCAGAAGCTGCTGCTCCTGTGGCATCATGACACATTCTTCACATGGAACCCAGGCTCTGTTGGGTTGTTAAGCAGCGAGTACTGGTTACTGCAGCTATAAGGTGAGCACTCAACTGACAGAGTTCTGGTGCCCTGGTTCATGACACCCCTTTAGCAAGGTATGTTGCTGCTTGACTTTTGGTTTCCCTTAGTTCTACTGGGTCACCAATGTTCAGCAGTCAAGCCTGGGTTGGCCTGCGTGGCTTGCAACCCTGGCCAGGCGGTCAAACCCATGCTTGACCTGCTGCGGACCTGCTGCTCTGAGACATGACACCTCATGGTCAGTGTGGTAACTGAAGTATTGGGAGCTTCTGGGTGGTGCTCTCTTTGCCAACAGACTGGCTGTGATGTCAGCCACCAGTGGACCAATGCTCCAGCTATCAGCTGCTGTGGTTGCAAGGATATGTTGACTGTGCACAGTTGCAGCTGGCAAGAGGCTGCTGTAGCAGTTGAAGTTGCCCAGAACTAGCTGGTGGCAGCAGTGCCCACAGATCCGTGGCACCTTTGTCACTAGTTGGTTCTGCGCATCACCCTTGCTGCTGTTGTTACTAACACTAGTAGTCAAAATGACAAGTGGTCAGGTCAGAGATTGATTTATGATCCATTCTGGCTGGTTTGTTCCCATGTTGACCTGCCAATGTTGGCAGGGTGATTTGTGATGCCCCAATGCTTGTAATGGATGAGGACAATGGTATGCCATTACAGTGTTTGCAACAATACCACAGCATTGTCGCAGTGATAGCAGCAGTGACTCTTGTTCCCCGTGTTATTGCCACTGTCTATGATTGATTTGCTACTGCTGCTGCTGCTGCTGTTTTGTGCCAAACTGCCTGGGCTGTCCAGGGTCATGTCAAAAAGGAGTACAATCACCCACAATGCTGTGGAGAAGCGCTGACTCGCTGTCTAAGGGACTTGGAGGTGCGCAGGTCTCACCTCACCATAGCTGGTCTGGCCCATCAGTTCCCATCAGCATCTTATTGATGCATCGATACCTAACATATGTTGCAAAATCAATATACAGACCTGCAAACACCCAAACCGCTGCTGCAGCGACATGATGTCTACAGCAATGGGTTACAGCCTGTTGCGTAAAGTCGGTTGATGTGAGCTAATGCTGTGTTGGCAGTGTATATCACAATGCATGAAGCAGCTTCACCCAGCATACCCCTGTGGATATTCCTCAAAAGCAGGCCGCTTGATTGACACAGAACAGACTGTGTGTTTGTGTCAACCAGTATCTCTAATTCTGATGCCACTTCTTCACCAGGCTGGTACTATGATGCTCAAAGACACAGTCGATCAGTCCTTTTCCAGCACTGCACGCTGGTTGTCAAGACTGGGTCTGTAGTTTCTGCTATGAGGTAAGTCATTGAGGGCCCCTACGTAGTACTAACCCTAAGTATTACTTTGTACCTGCTCATCGACCGAGGGTAGTGGTCTGATAGGGATGTTTTCTCAACATGTTGCATTGTTCTCAAAACACCAATTTGGTACGACCCCCCTGCTTACATAACCAGGAAAGCAGTAGTGGTTCACCAGCGACAGCAGCATTGTTGCATGCGCTGCAGCTACAAATGCACCAGCAGCAGCAGCAGCCTCTTGCTACTGAGCAGCCCAGTTATGTATGGTCCTGTTTGCTGCCCTCCTGCTCTGTGTCAGCTGATTGTTATCTTGTTGCTTTCTGTTCAATTATCAGCCCAAAACACAAAGGCAGGGGCCAGAGCCTCTGGAGAGCTACATGGCATCTGGCTCAACATGTGAGACACTGTGAAATTGAATTGCAGTAGACCGAGACCCAACAGCAGGTGATGCATGATGTAACATTTCAAGGCTGGTCAGAAGTGGCAGTGTCACACAAACAGGGCCTGTTTCTGCAATTGTGGTCACAACAGTAATCAGTACAGATAATCCACCTTTGTAGTATGAGGGGCATGCATGCCAGTAAGTGGATTCATGCGCAGGGTGTCTTACATTCTTGTATGCCCACTTGCAAGTGACAGCTTGCAAGAGGCAGCAACAGCAAACCTGTCGACAGGGGCTTTGCTTTGTCTCTCCCAAGTTTCACGCTCTGATACTGTTCTTGCCAGTTGATAGTCCCCACAGACCCATGGCACAAACAGTATCAGAGTGTTGATTGGAAGGGAAAGGCCGTAGTGCTGCATGACAGCAAACTTTGAACCACTTGCCGCAAACAGCACCTACAGCAGTCACATGCCATCTTGTTGGGCTGTGCAGGCGATGACGCAAGGTGTTGACAGACACAATCAGCAGGTGGTGGTGTCTGATGCAGCCTGAACACCCCCAATACCCAAGAATAAACTGGCCTTCAAAGGCCCATGGAGCATGAGAAAGAAACTCTTGCAATCATTATCATCAATGTCACACCAGCAGGTGAGTGGGCCGCCCTGTCAGTGTCATGGAAGATTTTATAGCCAACATGACGAACCCCACACAGATACGCTACAGGTTGATCATGCTGTGGAATGGGTTGCTAGTACCACAGATGTCTCAGGCATGCTGGTGAGGCCAGTCAGGGTTCCTGTTCTTGTTGCTGGATTGCTGTCTTCTACGCAGTTGCTGCAGCTGCAAAGGGATTGTGCTACCGGGGCGCTCTCTGTTTCCACAAGCTTCACAAGTTCACATGAGGGCGTTGTCAACTGTTCACGATGTGTACCACCATGGCCACCACCAGTAAGTACGGTATGAGATGCTGCTGGGCCTCAGGCTTATGGTACACTAGCATCGTCAATGTTGTGTCTTTACAGAAACCCACAGTACACTGCAGTTGCTTGTTAGCCTTTGTGGGCGATTGCCATGTGTCTGGACCTCTGCTAACAGTGGTTCAGAATACATGACAATTGGCCAGAGAGCATTGCATATTGTCTGTGCGAATTCTGAGAGCTGTCCTTCATTACCTGAGAGTCTGTCCTGAGAACGCGTATTGTGACAATGTTTGCTGCTCTGCTCCCATGCTTTATCGCTGTTTGGGCAAGCGCCTGTGAGAGCCACAGTTACAGCGCTACAGCCAACAGCAATAAGGTGTGGTACAAGAACACCAAAGCAGCTTTACGTATAGCTCTACAGTGCAGCAAACACATTTAGCCATGATGTGATTACCGTGTCTTGCCTCTTGATTTGGATGGGCAGTATAGCAGTTTGCATTGATGATGCATGCCAATGCGCACTGGCATGATCAACCCACCAACCTGGTAATGGGTTCATAGCAGCCTGGCTGTACAACAGTTGATGGACTGTTGAGGTCAAGCCTTACATTCACATTGCTTCTCGTCATACCAGATGGTGCAAAGGCTGACATGGTGCTGTAAACACTTGCAGGTTCATAATACACGTCTGCTTCAACACAACAGACATTCAATGCAAGTTGCCTTGTCTTCCAGCACCAGACCAGACAGCTACACCAGGGCTGACAGTCTTATCCGGTCATCAACATCTAGCCCCACACATCAAGCAGCCACCAACAACTTATGTGGACAACCAGTGTTGCCTGGGCTGTTTCCTCGACATCCTGAGGTACAAAGAATGGCCGACTTTGGGAGAGCGGCAGGTGAACACAAGTTGTTTTGGCAGAAGCGAATGATCATCTTGCTTGCTGCCCCTTAGCTAACCAGGCTGGCAGCAGTTTCTTTTGTGGCTGTGTACTGCTAGACCCGGTTGCTAGTGCATTCCTACTGTGTGATGCCATGTGTGTGTCACAGACTGCCGCATGAACTAATTGATGTTGCTGATGCTGCTGTGTTTGCAAAGTTTAATATATCATAGACTATGCACTGTCCTCCTTAATGTCTCTACCAAGCTTCATTCCAAGAACTGTAAAGGGCAGCAGCCGTAGCAAATAGCAGCAGGTGCGCTACCACAGCAGCACCATTACTGAGCAAGAAAGCAGCATGTGGTCTGCATTGCATGTACTCCGTGCGTGGCCCTGTCGCTGTCCATGCAACAGGCCCTGGAACAGAGTACATGCAATAGCAGCTGCTGATGTAGCCTGCATTGGCAGGTGATGCATGCGGGCAAGGGAACCAACTCAAGCACGCGAACAGCAACAAAAAGGCTGCTGTCAAGCTGCTGCATCACCTGCCAATGTTGGCCTTTCCATTACACACAGCTCAAGAGCAGTGCAGCAGCTGACATCTACATCCTTTGACCAGCCTTATCTTTGAGTCGCTCACTCCTTACTGACAGGTCCATCGCCAACAACAAGCTTGGTCAGTAAGGAGTGATTAAATCAAAGGCAGGATTATGGAGGATCAGCAAGTATGATGTGCAGTATGATTTGCAATGTGTGCACAACAGAACACACACCGATCTAGTATGTGAGAGCTGATGTGATGTAGTTGTCACCAAAGTGCACAAGGGGCACCTGCAACGCATGACTCAGCCATGCTTATGTTCAGAAGAACTGCTCAGTCAGGCGTTGCAGGTGCCCTTATGTTTGGTGCAGCCCTTCAAGCAGCACGGGGTGCTCAGCGGCTGAGTCACCGGCTATGCCGCACAAGCTGAGCAAGAACAGCTAGCCTTGTCACAAGCTGAATGAGGACAGGTGGAGCTACATTCAAATGGTGATGGTGCAGTACCTGGCCAGCCTGGCAGGAATACTTACAAGATATCCGACTCTCACTGCTTTGGTTAGCTGCTTATGTGATAGAGGCATATCTTGCAAAGGTCATCAACTAGGTAGACAAGCTACAGCAGAATATAGTACCCACATTGCAGCAGGGAGCAGCAGCATAATAGCAGCAGCATCAGCAGCAGCACAGTAGCAGCAGCAGGAAGTCCAGTGTGCAGGCATATGCTTGACCATGCCTACTAGTAGTACTCATCATCACCTGCTCTGATCTGCTGTTCTTTCTGCTGTTTAGGTCAAAACAATCCAATTTGATGGTGTTCGTAAATTCAATGAGTACCGACTCCCTGGTAAGCTGAGTTGGCAGTCATGTTGCGTGCCACACGGCAACAAGAACCAGAACCACTGAGGACGGGGGTTATTTGCTGGCGTTGGCAATATTCTTTGCAGGCAATCTTGCCAATGGTAATAGAAGCACCTCTTTCCTGAGAGGTTCTGGTTCGGATCATCACTGCTTCATTGCTGTTGTCCCAATTGTTTGCCCTGAACAAATGAAAACAGAGGCAGAACTTGCTGCAGCAGAGTGGCAAAGCAGCAAAGTAGCCCTAGCGCTGCCCCAGCACCAGCACTGCAGTACAGCAATCACATCAAGAAGTGCTGGTGTGTTCCCTGTGAATTGCTGTCTCCTTCTAAAGCAACACTTGCTAGTAGGGAAAATCTGCTGGCTGGTTGTGTTGACTGCTCAGGCCTGATCTCAGGCTATGACCCAATGCATCACCAGTTGAGTTTGTGCCCCGGTATGGCACATATGTTCCAATTGTTGACGTAGCAATGTTGAACAAGGTGGTGTGTGAAGCTCCAATGCTTGTCACATGAAATGCGGACAATAAAGTGCAAGATATTTGCTTATAGCAACAGTACAGCAGTTCTCAATATTGCGATGAGCCCAGAACTAACTCATGTTGCTCCTTTTGCTGTTGCTGTCTTGCTTTGGGCAGCAGCAGCTGCTGCTCCTGCTGCTGCTGTTTTTTGCTGCATATGAAACTCCTTGAACTGAAAACGGCGATGTGAACAATGATCACCAACACTCACTGTCACTTGGTGCTAAGAGAAGTGCTGACTTGCTGTCTGAAGGACTTTGAGGTGAGCAGTTGGTACCCCGCCATAGCTGGTCAAGCAGTTCCAAGCAACGTCTTGCTAATGGCACATCATTGGTGGCCAGAACCTATAGACTCTGGGCAAAGGTGCTGCAGTGTTGGTAGTTATGGGACACAAGCCATTGCATAAGGATCATGAGTACGAGCGGAGGTTGTGCTTGTTGCAGAGCTATTGTTCAACAGAAGTACAAAGTTTGTTTCTGCTGCAACATAATTGTGTTGACAAGGAACAAACTTTGTACTTCTGGTAAACCATACCTCTCAGATTCTCATGCGGTTTCTCTTCACGACTGGTGCAATGATTACCAAAAGCCAACCAGTCAATTGAAGTCTGGCACGCTGCACATTCAATATCAGGATTGGGCTTGTGAGGACTTCTGAGTGGTAATGCCACTGCACTGCTTACCCAGTAGTGGACAGGCAATGTGTTCCACTGGCATCCTTTGGACATCAGCTTGGAATTGCGTTGTTCAAGGTGAACAATCAGTACCCCATGACGCAGTGCTTTGCAGCTGGCGACTTTACAAGTACACTACTGCCAACATCACATACTGTGCTGCATTGTAGCAGATACTGATGTTTCAGTACGGCATCTGTAGTGCTTCACCAGTGACAGCAGCCCTATTGGATGCATCGCAGCTACAATGCAAAAGCAGCGGCAGGGGCGGCAGCATGAGTCTGCTATTGAGCAACTATATAGCACCTTGTCTCTGATGCTGCCCTCCTGCCATGTGTCAGCAGATTGCCATCTCAATGCTGCTTGCTGTTGTCCAGGACTATCAACAATTACCAATGAAGGCAAATGACAGAGCTTGTGACAAGATATAAGGCATCTGGCTCAGCTTGCGAGGCGCTGTGGAGTTGAATCACATTCAAGTTGGCAGCACACTGGGACTCAACAACAGGTGATGCACGATGGTTAATATGTAATTGTTTGTGAATGGCAGTGGTGCTTCATAATCGCTTGTTTCTGTGAATGTAAACACAATTCACTTCATATTTGTGAGGAATATGCATGCCGTATACTCGCCACTGGTGGGTCCACTGTTACTCACCAGGTTTCTGGGCAATGGTCATGTATGTGGGACTGCTCTTCAGAGCACCTCTGCCAACAGTTGTTCCAGATACTTGACAGTCGCCCAGAAAGTATGGTATATGGTCCTTTTGGACACAGTTTCGAAAGCGCTCATGCAATACCTGAGAGTCTGTCCTTGGAATGTATCTTGTGAGACTTTCCTGATGTTTGTTGCTGTCATCCCACGTTTTATCCCTTTTCTGCTCCAGCGCTTATGCCCTGGTCTGACTGACAAAAGGTGGTGCAAGAGCAACACAGCAGCAATGTTATTACAGTACAGCGACAACATTCAGCTATGGTGTTTTTAGCGTGTGTTTTGTTAGCTGCAACGGCAGTATGAGGTATGACATGATAAACCAACAAGCTGATGATGGGTTAAAAGCAGCCTGGTTGTACAACAGTTGATGGACTGTTGAGGTCAAGCCTCACACGAGCATTGCTTCAGTAGATACCAGACTGTACAAAGGCGTACGCGATGCTGTAACTTTCTGCAGGTGTATCATACGATACTGCCGCGATACCACCAGACAGTACCTTGCTTTACAGCACCAGACAGATACACTAGGCCTGACATTCTTATCTGGTCATCAACATTGGGTAACTCACATCAAGCAGCCACCGACGACTTATGTGGTCAACCAGTGCCACCTCGGCTGTTTCCTCTACACTGTGAAGCACAAAATGTTGATCAACTCTGGCAGAGCAGCAGGTGAAGATGAGTTGTTTTTGCAGAAGGGAATGGTCGTCATGCTTGCTGCCCCTGAGCTATCCAGCTGGCAGCAACTTCCCTTATTGGCTGTGTACTGCAGTAATGGTCACCCGCCCTGCACGTGACGTGCCTGGAGCGCCTGAGGCTGATGATTAGGTGTGTCGCATGCAGGGTAACCACAAGAAAATGTGGCAGCTGTCCAAGCAGAAGATCTTGAACCTGCTGCAGTAACCTTTCTTTTGCATACCAATTTGTTGAGACCGATTTGAAGGACGCTGCAACCCCAGGACAACATTGCAGAGACAATAGGACACTTAAGGCCTTGGCCTGGTTGCTAGAGCAGCGCTGCTATGCCATGTCATGCCATGTGCTTGTCACATACTGCCACGTGAGCTTATTGATGTTGCTATGTCTTCTGTGTTTGCGGAGTGGAGAAATCGTATAAATTAAGTGCACTTTTCTCCTTGATATCAGTATCAATACAGTAACTACTTAGCTACCTTCAAGCACTGCAAAGCAGCAGCAGCAGCAGCAGCAGTAGCAGCGCTGGCACAGCAGCAGTGTACTGAGCAGCACAGCATCATGTGGTTTGCACTCGCATGTACTCTATCTTGGGCCGTGTAGCACCACTGTAGTACAGCCACAGGCCCTAGGACAAAGTACATGCGACAGCAGCTGCAT
>LWCB01001530.1:0-19310 GCA_001630525.1 Coelastrella sp. M60 | reverse complement strand
ACCCTTACAGTGCCATCAGCGGAAGCAGAAGCCACCAGCACTGCATTGCTGTATGGTGCTGGGCTGGGGACCCTAGCTGGGTAGGGGGTGCTCCCTGCTGGGCTAGCTGGTGTTGCTGATGCTGCTGGTATGCCTGCTATGGTTGCGAGGTGTGCTACCAGCACTTCTGTGCGATCTCCTGCCGCTCGAAGGAGTTGACCCACCTGCAATCATGAGCACGGGCAGTAAGAATGAAAGTAGAATGTCAGTGGCTTCAGCTGTACCCAAAGCTGTATTGGCACGCATGCAACCCAGGCTGCTGCAGTAAGAGCAAAACCCACGGAGCTGAGACTTGACAACAGTACCTGATTATGTTGGCTGTATTCATGGTCAATGCAACGAATTCAAGCATACCTGACTGGAAACTAAAGTTGACTCCAGCAGGGCTGCCCTGCGCTGTTGCAGCACCAAAGCCTGGGAATGGCACACTTTCAGGAGCCGCCCTGCTGCAAGCAAAGGGATCTGTGGGACTGACTTTGCCCTCTGTCCCGCCAGCAGACGAAGGAGTTTGAAACAGCCGTTTGCCTTGGACCTGATGACAGCAGGACATGATTGACTGATGAGGTGGTGCATGCTGCTTGACAAGCAGGTTGGATATCCCAAACGCAAGTCAATCAACACACGGATGTCAGGAGAGTATCAACGTGCAAGAGAAAGTGCTAGCAATAGTGAGAAGTCCAATATTTGAATTCAACTGCGATTTTATCAGGTCTTGTCAAGGTAGCAATTGCTTCACACCTGAGCTACCCTCGGCCCTTGCTGTTGCCCATTTCCGCTGCCGTTGCTGAAGACAGGTGTTGCTGCCATGTCTACAGACATGACACTGCAGGGCTGATAGCTGAAGGGTGCTGCAGTGGCCTTTGCTGTAGGCATAGCGGTGTCTGTTGACATAGCTGATCCAGGCGGTAGGCTTGCTGCAGGGCTGTTCCTGCCTACTGGCACAGCTGGCGCTGCAAACCAGCTGCCTTGAGCGCCAGGTGATGCTTGCTGAGCATCACGAGACGCAAAGCCTGCAAAACCACCTGCTGTAGTTGCAGCATTCACTTGTTGTGCCGGTGGAACAGGGAATGCACTCTGTTTTGGCCGCTGGTGTTTTACTGCTGCTGCTCCTGGGCTGTCATATTTCTGGTTCTGTATGCTGTTGAGCATGGCTGCCCAGGTCCTCATGCTGTCTGCTGCTGAGGGCTGGCCTGCAGGTGCTGGTGCTGGGGCTTGTCCAGGTGCCCAAACACCACGTGGCAGTCCTGGTTGCCTGGCAGCCTTGCCTTCAGCTGCAAAGCGTGACCTGGCGAATGCTGGTTGCTGGTTGGCATCCAACTCAGCAAAGGCACCATTACTCTGCCAGCTGCCGCTGCTTGTATGTTGAGTCTGACCTTGGTGATTTGCAGCACTTAAACCAGATCCAGGCGGAGCATGTGCAGCATGATTTGTCGGTTTAGCACTGCGAGACTTGGCCTTGCCAGGTGTTCTGCCTCGAGCTGCAGTGTCAGTGGTCGCAGCACCAAGACTGAAGCTGGGTACACTAGTATCCATGAAGTGTCCAGTTGTTTAACTCTGTTGTTCCCTCAGAGGGGTAACAGCTGCTGACAACGCTACCTTCTCCGAACACCCGAGAGGGCACCGTGAGTGCAGTCGCCTGCGACCTCACACCGCCCAAGGTAACATTCAGTAATGTTTCGCGTGGCCTGATCTGCTCGTAATGATGCAATTGATGTCCTCTGTGCCCATGGCAGCTTCAATCACCTGGCCTCGGAAGCTGAGAACAACCTACTGCCCGCTTCGCTGTCTTACAGAATGGAAACAGCAACTACTATGTTAACCCACTGTGCACATGGAAGCAAGCTGCCCGCTTGGACACCTGCACTCAAAATCGGACATCCCTTAAGGCAGCACGGTGTAACCTGCTCTGATGGCAACAGAGCACAAACCAAACACCATGAAACAAACTAATGTTATGTGGGTATCCCACCGACTATGGGCAAGATAGGGCGTCAGTCATGGAGGCTCCGTTTTGAAATTAGCTTATGTTACAAGCAGCTCGACAGACAGGTACATTGAAGAGGCAACCCTCGGCGACACTTGCTGCTCCTGTAGATGTAAGCAGGGACGGGACGCATGCACCACATACCTCTCGCTTTGCAGCGACTCAGTGAGTGGCCAGCTGCCACATGCAACAATCTAGCAGGATACTCTCAAGCAGAGGGCCTGACCGTTCTACTTCCCTTTATGCAACGTGAACTTCGCTTCTACACCGTACAGGCCTACTGATTCATTGATTTTGTCATCAAACTCAACCCAGTCATCCGACAAATCGACATCCTCGAATACCTTGCCACCTCTTGTGGTGACCCTGAAGCCCTCCTCTGCAAGCAACACATGATGCTACTGCTGATGTACTGGTGATCAGCAAGAAACTGAACAAATGCTGATCATGTTGAGAGGTTATACAGTTGTACATGGCAATGAACGCATGGGTCTCACATTGCCATGAGTTTGGGAGTTGATTATATATCCATTGACAGTTTTGCACAAGGCATAACCAACCCTTAACAATAACATGTCCATAAGTTGCAACAGCATATCAAACTTCATGCATGTAACAAGCAGGGGCTTCTGTGCAAGATGAGCAGAAACTCCAATGCAGATGCTGCTGCCCTGATGGCAAACCAACAGATTCTGAGCGTGGTGCATCCTGGCCTGGAAGAAATCCTGCAACATCAGGTGGCAGCTGTCATACCTGGATGAAACACTGTTGGCTCTATGCCTCTGCACTCGAATGCCATAACGGGTACAAACTTTCCGTCGTCATCCTCTGAACACAACAGCAATGAAGCACAGCCCAAGCAGCAAAATCATGTGGGTTATCCTGACATGTAAAAGCTGCAGAGGCCTTTCAGCATGATACCGGATGGGCCACAGTACACTATGGACCCCAACACATACTGTGAGTCACCAGTATACAACATCACACTCATGTCAACATCAGCAAATCTTGTGTCAATGCTGATGTCCAGCTGCAGCAGTGATCACAAGTGCCTCAATCCTACCTATTGCTGGTCGTGTCACCCCTTTTACTTGCATAACATTTATGCTGCACTCATGCCTGCTGTCTTTGGCGAATTTCATGACAAAGTTTGCTGTCCCCTTGCTTCCAGAGAGCTCATGCTCTTCTGCTGCTGTCACATACACACGTTCCCTGCTTTCTGACCCTGCACTTTCCTTGACCTGTAACCAAGTGGTGGTAGGAGAGTAGCAGCAGCAGCACAGGGTATTTTGTTTACAGGATTATGCAGCCCATATGATGCAAGGTCACTGTAAGCCTCCTAGCTGCCAGCCCAACTGCTACAGCCTGGCTGCTGACTTACATCGATGCAAAAGTTGTACGTCATGGGGACCTCCAACTTGGCAATATTTTCGAAGTCTGCTTTCAAATGAAGTAAGAAAGTAGGCATGTTGTTGTATGTGGCACAGCTGACCCACTCAGGCTGCCAGAGTCAGCTCTGCTGTCAACCCCGGACAATGGTCAAGTCACACTCACAAATCCAACCAACCATAAGACTGTCTGATCACATCTGCTTCTTGCACCAAAGCAGCAGCTGGCGCGTATGCTGTCGGTTGTGCCTGTTATTGTGCGGGAACGACGTGCGTGGAGCGATGGCAGGGTTAAGCCTTGACTGCCAACGCTGACTTGCGCAAGGCACCACTTGTGACTCTCCATGCAAGCCGGGCGCGGGGCCTCAGAGGACTTTTTAGACAAGAGAAAGAGCTGCATTTGGCTGCATCTCCAAGTCAACAGCCCACTTGAATACGCCAACCATGCTCGCGACGGTCGATAGAGACTTTGCAGGCTGCTTGTATATTGTATCATACAGCATGCGCCAGTGCTGATGGAGTAGTGACACCCCTCTGCGTAGACAGCTTCTGCCAATGGCTGGGCTGGAGCCACTTACATACAGCTTGACGCTTCCAGCCCGCACACTCAGGTCTGTGCCCATCAGTAACGGACCCCCGCAATGGATCATAGGGACTGCCTCACTTCGTGAAGAGAACGAGGTAGCTGACACTGTGTCCAACCAGGATGATGGCACTGTAGGCGCTGCATGCGCCTCCTGGTGTCTCAGCAAGCTCATCCCATTTTTGACTACAATAACAGATCAGAGTACTGGAGTATGATCTAGCTCATGAACAACTTGTGGTGAAGGCCAGCTGGGCGCACCCCGAGGAAGTTTGGGACATAGCATGCTGTCCTGGCAGCGCAGACAAGTTGGTTACTGTCCACAGCAAAGGTGAAACCCGAAGCACCTGCTGCTTCGTCCTCCAGCTGGCAAGCTTGTGCAAGCTGTCGACAAGCTCCAGCTGCAGTAACTGGCAACTGCTGAGAACCATAGTGTGGAATGACAGCAAAGGGATGGTGCTGCAAGCTGAGTCCCAGCACAAAACCTTCTGCTGCAACGGTTGATCTGCATCACTACTGTGCTGCAGTTGGCAAGTATGGTGCTACTCTTTGGCAAGCAAGTTCAGCTGACTCACAGCATGCCACTCACATCACCCCTCTTGCTCAACTGCAACACACTGGGGTCATCAGACGGTGAGTTCCTGGCAATTGATTCATTACAGCAGCTTTGACCTGTCACAATCTGAGTATATGCGGGGCTGGTATCGTTGCAGCAGTGCTTTGCAGCGGCACTTTAAGACACCAAGAACAGACCAGAGGGTTACAGCAACGCACCTCGCCCCTCATCATGGTGACATGCCAACAGTTGCTCTGCAGGGCAATATGGGGCCC
Organism: Coelastrella sp. M60; assembly: GCA_001630525.1. Classification (NCBI taxonomy): domain Eukaryota; kingdom Viridiplantae; phylum Chlorophyta; class Chlorophyceae; order Sphaeropleales; family Scenedesmaceae; genus Coelastrella; species Coelastrella sp. M60. The sequence goes on along the minus strand of LWCB01001530.1, from coordinate 14,485 downwards.
CACTAATCCTCAAGATGTGCTAACAGTAGAAGAAGGTGCAATTCGTCTTTGGAACATGCAAGAAAGTGTGCAGGTTAGCAGTCATGAGCTGTGACTGGCTGCGGGCGGCCATCATGCGTTCATATCTCTGCAGAGAGCACAGGGTCCATAGTATGGTGCATGTTTCTGCTGAATTGCTGCAGTGCCATGATCACTGAGTGGCACTAGCAGTTGGGTGACACAGGCCATCATTGGACAAGTATCATTTGTTGGGCCTGAGACTCCAAGCAAGATTCTTGCTTCGGCCCTGCCATGTCATTGTTGATCTCCCTGTTGGCACTCTGCAGGAAAGTGCCATAGGGCAGGCTGGTGAGCTGGAACAGTTCTGGACAGCAGCTAGACATCCAAAGGACCCCAAGCTTGCCTTGGTTGCAGCTGGCACTAGTGTACAACTGTGGGATGTGCAGGTATTGACCACTGCACCTGGACTGTTGTTATCTGACTGCAGTCGGCCCAGTAGTTCAGTCCTACAGTACCTGCTGAGTGGCTGGAGAATCTGGCAGTGCCACATGCTTCTGCTGGCTGCTGTTTGTAACAGCATCTGTGAAGGTCACTTTGCATAGGTGGTGATTGGTTGCCATTGCTTCTGCAATTCCCGTTGCTTGTTCATATCTACATGCACTGCTGCATATAATCCACTCGCCACAAGCTGCCAGCGGCTGTCCGCAACATCCCCAAGTCAGCATCTATACTTGGTTGTTGCAGGGCATGAAGGTACAAGGGTGCATAGACGTTGCTCATCACATGAGGACCTGGGACGTGAGCTGGGCCCCAAACAACGAGTTCCGCTTTGTCAGCTGTGGAGATGATGGTAAACTGAGGTTCTGGGACACAAGGTGAGTTTGCGACTTGATACTGTGCAAATATCCTTCCGCCTTTGCACCTATCGGCTTATGCATCAAGACAGCCACCCATCCAGTCCCAGGGAGTCTTCAAGTGCAGATGCCTTAGGAAGTTGTATAGGATTGTGTGTGATAGATTCGCAGGGTGCTCATCTGTCAGCTCTCCTGTTCTGCCAGCTGGGTCGTCAGCCTTGGTGTCTTGTGCAGAGCTGGCAGGCGCTGCAGCACTGATGTGCGGTTGACAGCAAGCCAGCTTGCTGTCTGTTCTTTTTCAGGAAACCACTGGCAGCCCTGTGATGTGTGACATATGTGTGCCAAACAACAACAGCAGCTGCCGCCGCCGCCGCTGTGCAGGTAGAGCTGTGGTGGTACATTAGCGCTCACAGCAGTGAATTCTGACTGTTTATGTTGTGGCCTGCAGGATGCTGGGTCATGCTGAGTCGCTGTTGGACTTATCAGGTCATAGTCACTGGGTCTGGAACTGTTGTTACAGCCCGCACTATGCTCAGCTCCTACTCACCAGCAGCACAGACACCACAGTATGTGTCTGGTACACGCCGGCATTAGCCAAATTGAAGGGCACGGACACAAAGCAGTTGATGGGCGGCAAAAGCAGCAGCTCTTTCAGGTATGGCTGTACTTGCTCTGGTTCTGTTAGATCACTCTTACATCGCTGAAAACAACAGCGATGTACCCACTGCATAGAGCTTGTGCTGTGGAGCCACTGGCTGGAGTAATCACGCTTGCTGTGCCAGCTCAGCATAGGGTTGGGTGCAACAGCCTGCCAACTCCTCATTGTGCAAGTGACATCTCTATGCAGGCGTTTTTAGATTACGTTTGATCTTCGTGCGTCATGTGCAGGCAAGAAAGCGATGGCAAGGCCCAGACTTATGATGAACACGAGGACAGTGTATATGGCTTGGCGTGGAGTGCATCGGATCCCTGGATGTTTGCAAGCATGAGCTATGATGGGCAGGTTGTAGTCAACAAAGTACCGAAGAATATAAAATATAAGATACTCATTTGATGCAGCCGAGTCAGGTTTATGCTTTTGCCTGTGTTTGCATCTGCATACATGTTACATGTTACTAGACTTCAGCAGGGCGTTTCAGACAGGGTTACTCTGTTACCTGTCACCTAGCCTGAGTGGTTCCCTACGGCAAAATACGCAAGATGTATACGTCTTCATTGCATACTCTATATCTGTGGTTGCAGCTAGCTTTACCGGCAGCACAAAGCTAACCACTTGCAGCCTGGTGGTGTACCGTACACAATCCGGGGAGGTAGATTCAGAAATGCGGGCATGTCACCGGCCTCTCGGCTTGTCATTCCGCTCTTCTCCGGTGTCGTCTTTGTTAGTGCTACACGAAAGTAGTTGCACAGGGTACAGACGGAAAAGCTCGCGGGTGATCTGCGAAACTGCAGCAGGTTCGCAGTACTTATTCTGGACCACAAGGAGATGAAGCAGGTGTGCACTCTGTACACGACATGTGCCTTAGAATTCACATCATACTCCTGTAATGTACGCAGAGAAGCGTTTTGCTGTCATAGGAGCTGGTCTGGCTGGTTTGGCTACTGCATACCACCTGCAAGTAAGCACCAGCAGTGATGTTCGGAGATGAAAAGGAAGTCTGGACGGCTATTGTGCTATACGGCACCAGCTATCAATAAGGCTTTTTCAAGGCAGCCACGATGGCACGAATTGAAAGCTCCAGACTTCAGCAGCCCTGTTGCACTCGTCCTTCTGTATGCTTCACCTGCCACATCATCAAGCGCAGGGCCGCCGTCAAGCAGTGACGCTTTCGTGCCTGATTGTTTACTTCCACACCACTGCAGAAGCTTACTGCACCTGGTCATGCTGTCCACGTTGATGTGTATGATGCTGCTGGTATTGGCTCAGGGGGATCAGGGGCTGCAGCCGGCCTACTGCATCCCTTTACACCAAAAGGAAAGGTGTGATACTAGATGTGAACTTCTCTGGCTTCATCAGATCCTGATAAGGAACCGGTAGCTGTGGCATTCACCTACACTTGCTGACATCACATGGGTACATTGTCAGTGTACTGTGCACCCTGAGCCACACACATACGGCATGGCTGTATCACACAGTTTGACCACCTGTAACATGTTGTGAGCTTGACCACCTGTAACATGTTTTGAGGCAACTGTACTGAATCGGGTGTGTGTTGTTGTGCAGCTGCTATGGAAGGCCGAAGAAGCGATGTCAGCAGCGCTGGAGCTACTGGATGCAGCTGAAGCAGCAGCAGCAGACAACCAGCAGTCAGCAGGTGAGGTGAGGATGTCCAACTGCATCTGCAGCAAACTGCTGTACAGAGGATTGCAGCAAGGTGTTGCATAACATGCAAGAGTGCAGAAGTATTTTGTGAATCTACGACCATTGCTGTTCCATGAGTTGCATACAGTTCCCTAGCAGCATACCTCCATGTAGCCCTGCATCCAGGGTCACATGGAGTACTGTAGTCTCGTTATGCAGCGTCTCACTGTTGCCGCTGTGCCCCTTTCACCGCTGCCGCTGCTGCTGGTGCTGCTGCCTCAGGTGGCCAGATCTCATGGCACACTGGCATGATTAGAGCAGCAGCAAATGCAAAGCAGTCTCAGGACTTCTGGAAGGTACAATCTGGCGCCAGCAGCAGCAGCACTTACGATCAACAAAAGCCCCAGCAGCAGAAGCAGAAGCAGCTGACAGCAGCAGTGCATTGCATGCTGGATGCGTCAGTAGTCACCAGCAGTCATGCACAGCAGCTTGTGCCTGGTATCAACTTGCCTGTGTTGAGTCACAATAATAACCATCATCATCAGCAGCAGCAAGCTGATGCAACAGCTGTCCAGGGGCCGTCAGGATCTCTCCAGAAGCAGCAACAAGATGCAAGTAAGCAGTCACACAAACAACAACAGCGGCAGCAACAACAACAAAGGCGGCAACAAAGCCTACAGGGTTGGGAACCAGCAGCAGCAGCAGCCCTTCACATTCCAGGAGGCATCACCTTGCATCCACCACGGTATATGAACGCACTATTTGCTGCTGCCAATTTGGCAGCAGCAGCGCGCAGTGATGGCAGCACAGTATCCTTGCACATACAGCGCTTGCATTCTTTGAAGGAGCTTATCACCAGCAGCAGCAAGCAGTATGATGCAGTAGTGGTTGCTGCGGGAGCAGCAGTAGGTAGTTTTGCGGAGTTTGCAGCAGCGCCCCTTCCCTTGAGCCTCTGCCAAGGATACACACTGGATATGGTGCCAACAGCAACAACCACAGCAGCAGCAACAACAGCAGCAGCAGCATATGGCTCCAATTGTCCCAGCATACTTGGTTCTCCTTATCTGGCTTCACAAGGTGGTGATATGCTGGTGGTGGGTGCAACAAAGGTGTTTGGTTGGACAGCTGAACAAGCAGCTCAAGAGCTGGGCCGGAAGATAACCCCCAGTACTATCAACCACAACCATGAACACCATAAACCTCAGCAGCCAGCACAACAGCAGGAGAATGAGGGCGGACAACTAACGATGATATCAGGATGGCAGTTGCTCTCTCAGCAGCAGCAGCAGCAGCAGCAGCAGCAGCAGGACGGTGGTGGCGACCAACATCGAGATCACAACCCGGCTGATGTGTTATCATCAGCAGCAGATTTGCTGACTGGTGCTGCTGCTGTGTGGCCTCCAGTCCTTGACTGGCAGCTAGCTGGTATCAGAAGTGGTGTGAGAGCCATACCACCAAGAACACAAAATGGATCAGTGCCACTGTTGGGAAGGTGGAACAAGGACAGTCATCACCAGCAGCAGCAGCAACAACAACAACAACATCAACTAACATCAGACGCTGCCAGCTATAGAAACGCAAGGTAAGGATGCACTACAGCAAATCCATTGATGAGTCATTTTGGGCCTTAGGCTTGTGATGTGGCAATGCACAATCTTTGGTCAATGATCATCGCTGCCCAGAGCACAGTGTTGCTCAACCACTCCTGTGAAGTCACAGGTGCACACAGTCAATGCGCAGTTAATGGATCACATCAATAATCCATAAGTCGTAGTGTAAGACGTGATGTTAACCTCAGTGACATAACCTGCTACACTGCTTGCTGATCTGATGTCTGACAGACGATGACATGTTATTTCTACTGTTACATTGTCACTTTCAGTCCTCCTGTGTGGCTGGTGTTGGGTCTTGGTGCCCGGGGTCTGGTGTATCACGCCTGGCTGGGCAGGCTGACAGCAGCAGCAGTGCTGCAGAATGACGAACAGATCATCAGATCAGCAGCACCTGAGCTTTTGGCCTGGAGGGAGGAGGAATCATTCAGTGATGACAGCAGGTGTAAGGCAGCAGGTGATGCAGCAGCAGTGAGAGAGGCAGACTGACGTCAGAGGTCGACCTGGCTCTAAGATGGTAGCAGTGTCATTGTCGATGGCATTCACAGGCACTGACTCAACTGTTACTGAAGCTATGCATTTGACTGAGGCGGCAGCTGTTGTGACAGTCAGATTCAAGTTGTGGCTTGCCACTTTCTCATCAGTCTCAAAGTCCAGTGGAAGAGTTTACAGTTCTCCAAGAGAACAGTGTAAAGTTCAACTTGTGTCCATTCAATGGATTAGACCGTAAGCTACGGTCGATTCAATTACACATAAAACACAGACAGTGTTAACTTACAGAAATACTTTCAAAGTCATAGCGCGCGTTGCTTTGCATGGTAAAAGCAAACATATACAACACAGCAGCTTGCCTGAGTGCATGCAGAGCCCTCTACTTGTCCAATGTGCAGCAGCAAAGTCCTGCAGTCATACATCTAGTTTCTCTTCAGCCAACATCGTGCCAGTGTTAACTTGCATGCATGCAGTAACTCACTGTCACATGGAAAGCAGCGGCTGCTTGATTAACCAGGGGGCTTCTCTCTTGTCTAGGCAGTTGTCAATGATGTGGGGTTACAACACATGCCACCTCGGCTGTGCAGCAGGCTAGAAGACTCTAGGACAGATCCACATCTGTAGATCATGCGGCAACAACAGATACAAGAGCTGCTGGAATAATGCAACAAAAGGGATTTGGGGGCCCTGATACTCGCTGACTCATCTGGGAACAACATGCTACCAGACTTATGAAGGATGCGGGACACCTTGCCAATCTTGCCGTGTTGCTGAGCAGAACACTGGCACAGTACTCACTCAGCATCAAAGAATAGGCACTCTGCATCCTACATGCTTTTATGTTTCCTGCAACATCCAAGCACATCACAAGGTGTGAGACATTGTCACCCAGTGCCACAGGGCCAGTCTGCAGCACTGCAGTCCTGCCCAATGACAACAGCAGCAATATTTCAGCAGCGGGCGAATGACAACACATATACTGCCTAGCCACAACTAGCCTCCGAGGTGACTGTTTGTTGAGGCACCTGAAGAGACCCCTAGAAGAGATAGCTGCATCAACAGAAGCACTGCAGCCAACTACGCATCACACAGCTAAAGCATGGACTGGATGCTGGTGATATAGACGTCCACCACAGCATACACTGAGGTCATATGCAGCAGCATGTTGCTTCTCATAACACATCCCTGTGAGGCTGTATCTGAGCCACAACTGCAACTAATACCTGCCTGGCCCAAATCCAGCACGTACCCACAGCACATGTTCAGCGGTGTGCATAACTCAACCTGATACAGCACTAGATAGCTGCCTGGAGCACAGCCATGATGTCTGCCTAGGCTAAACTCCGCAGTGGATGAATTCTTCAAGTAGGCTGCAGGATGCCAATCAATCACAAGCCCCTTGCATTGTATATAATGCCATACAACTTGTTTGATTGGTTGAAGGCTATGATTAATGGAGAGCTGGACCTAGCCCAAGGAAAACCATTCTGGAAAAGATTGATATGCGAAATCCTGTTCTAGTCAATAGTCAAACAACATATAAACAACAACTCAACAACCAACAACACTCCTAAAGTCGGTAAAAATCTAATCAAAAATGTCTTGTCAACTGACCAACCTGTCACCGACCCTGTGTGCATGAACACCACAACAGCACATTCACAGGTGACAATGTGGGGTTCTCACCTTGGACACAACTGTTGCACTGTAGGCAGCACTATCTGCCTGTTTCACTGTAGATTGTGCATGCAGCCTGTATCAAGCTGTTTGAGTGCTTGCTTCTTCTAGACCCACTGAGCACGGGAACTGTCCCAAACATTGTTGAATTGTCTAGTGCAGCCCACAGTGAGCCCATGCTGTGTGAACAAACTCACCAACACGATACACAGCCATAACCTGCAACAGCATCACCTGCAAACTGCTGGGATGTAGTATGCCAAGCACACCTCACAGCATTTGGCAGTACGATCCTTAACAATGGCTGCTGCTGGTATCACTTGTTGCAGACTGGTTCGCAGCCTGACGTATCTTGTGATCACAAAGGGAGGACGAAGTATGAAGTGCACATGGACACTTCAACTACTCATGTCAGCGCAACAGACCTGCCTACAATGGTTGCAACTTGTCTGTGCTGGTCCGAATGCACCTGCGCTGGACTGCTGCGTATCAGTTGTATTGGTTGGTAACACACAACAGAAAAATGCACCATACGGTTGCCATCATACACCTGTAGTCTGAAAGACTCTCATCAAACATTGTCTCCATATCATATGTCAAACCCCCAGCTACTGTGCAAGTACAGTACAGGTCAACTACGCAGAGTATATACAAGAAGCTGTCAGATGAGGACAAACTGCACATCTAGACGGCAAGTACATGTCCCTGAAGACTGGCCAAGACACGAACAGCAGCACACATTACTGCTGACTCATTCTGACCAGTACCAACAGGGAGCAGAATTGGACCCAAGACCTTTTGGCTCTTGGGCCGAGTCAGCATCGAGTTCTGACGCATCCACACCGGCGCTATCATCCTGGTAGGCTGCTGCGTGATGTGTGAAGGCCTGAACAGTTCATGAATAGTCCATGTACTGCATTTGCCACTGCTGACTGCATTGCTCGCTTAGTGCTTGCCCCAGCTCTGGAACTTGGGCCCTCCGTTGACGCGCCTGTCCATTGACTTCTTCCAGCCACTTGGGGGCCTTTCCCACCAGTTCCTTGGTGTGGGCTTTGTCCATGCTGGAACCTTTGCCCTGCTCTTGGGCTTGTACCAGCATGGTACATCCCTCCAGCTGACACCAATGACACCCCACTGCTTGCCAGCAAGCTGTGATGAAAAGAGAATGGACACAGGCAGGGCAATATGTAAGAACACTGTGAGATATGTAGAGTGCATGCAGTGCTGACTACCAGGAGCAGCAACTTCCAAAGACAAAACAATGTGATGGTGTTCAAAAGTTATAAGCAGCACAGGTGTTTCCATTGGTGCAAAGTGGACTGCTCTGTATAGTAGGGATACATGCTGTGCTGCTTATAAGATGTGAAAGATGCATGAGGGCTGAATCGTAAGTGACAGGCCTGCTGGAGGGTGAATCATGCTGCGTGCTGAGTGACTCACACACGACTCATCTTCTGCCCATCCATCTTACCTTCTCGTACGCCCAGACGCTCATATCAAGGTGATACATGTCGCCACAGCACCACCTTTTGTTGCTGGCATAGTTGTTGGGGTATACACAAGGGCAAGTGTCTGTCACCATCATGACTACTGATGCATGGTTGTTGTAGCACACATTGGTGCGATCCAGCCACTGGCCATAGCCATCTTGGAAGCTGGACGGTCTGCACTTGACCTCCTTGCACTTCCTACAAAGCACAACGAATTGCAACAGGGGGGTAAGCTTCTCTACTCGCTGACACAGTGCAGGATCGGCGTTGCGATGCTCACAGCCTATCACCTCTGTACAAATGATGAACAATTAGATCTGTTGCGCGAAAAACAATAGAACCTGATAGCGTACTGGTTGCCACACTGCTCGTGCCCTAGGCTGCAAGGCTGCAGCGATGGCTGCGGTTACACCGCGCAGTGAGCTGCTACTCACCCGCAACTGCCCGCATAGTCTCCTGCTCTGTCTGAAATCGCGCCTACATCCCAACCTGCAGCAAAAAATCACCAAGCCCGTCAACCCAAGGGCATCTGAAACTGCGTATGATGAGGAAGATCCATGTCACATCATACACTGCGCTGCTGCTGAATAGATCTCTGGAGATGGAAATAATGACAAAAAGATGGCAACCGTACGCAGTGCGGCTGGTTAGTGACTCGTAGCGACATAGTGCTCACCGGTGGCCACGCCCCTGTCGAGCCATCCATAGCCACAGCTTCCCTTGTGAATGGACCACGCTGCGTGAAATAATCCCCAACATGAGATCAAACAACAACAAAACATGGTGCGGCAAGGTCTGCCCAGTGTTTGACCTGCTCACAAGTTTGCACAACAACGTACCATCTGCGCCATAGAAGGTCGCGCGACCTGCTTGCCAACCGCCAAACTTATTGGCGAACGCTGTGGAGGCTAAAGCCAGCAGGACTGCAAGGTGTACAAGTGCCATTTGCGCGGACATCTTTGCCAGGACTCACTACGTCACTCAGATAAGAGAATGATGTTGGAAGCGAGTGTTCAGATTGTTGGCGCAGGACGAACGACACAGGCAGTGATAATGATGTGTTGGAGGGCGGTTTCGTACTATCAGCTCAGCGTGCACGTAGGCAGCTGGCGATGCTGTGAGAGGTACTGACGGAGTGTAGTAGGAGGGTGCACATTAAAACTGTCTCTGGAGGCTGGCTGGCAGTGTGAGCGGCACTGGCTGCTGAACTTCCGTCAGACGGTGTGCCCGACTCGGAGACGGGGATCATGAGCACTACCCACAGGATCTGGTGTCAGCGTCTGCATGCTGTTTTTGGCTTTGCTTCAATGAATATTTGCTACTGGATAACCTAACACGAGACTCTACTACTAGCAGCGTGTGGTCATCTGATCGCGCCAAGTTACACATTGTCTTACCCTTCCTGTTTGGTGTTTTGGGTCCCCTTCCACACTCTCATAGCATTCGTAATACTTAATAATTTCTCCACACAAACCGTGCGTGTTCCCGCTTACATAGGCGAACAGTGACATAGTTCAGCGTGCCAATATAGGCAAGTATCACTGTCGGACAGCACGATCGTGCAGCAACAACACATCGATCGCAGTTCAAGATCCATCAAACGCACAGTAATGAGTTCAATTCCTTTCGGGCTAGCACTTCCAAACGCACCAGTGCAACAAAAGTCCGCCTAGCCTAAGGCGCTGGGTGAATCACCGACTTCAGATCCAACTGCTCGCCTATCAGCACTGCAGCAATCATCTACAGCGAACGCCGTGAACTAGAGCTGGTGGTTGTGTTGGCAGCAGCAGCAGCAGCAGCAGCAGCGGTCCCACTGCTTGCAAGTGGCAGTCCACTCTTTGAAACAGTTCTGCAAATGTTCTTCAGTAACTCTTCCGCAGATGGGCGCTTCTTGGGATCTTGAGCCAGCATGCTCTGCAGGGCAGTGATACAGGCAGTCATGGCCAACATGGCATACAATCATGACCCCACTGCTGGACTTGGCTGCTGCACGATGGACAAGTAGAGGGCTCTGCATACACTGAGGCAAGCTGCTTTGCTGTGTTGGTGCTTTTACCATGCCTAGCAACGCGTTCATGACTTGCATAAGTGTTTTATGTATGTACACATGACCCCACTAAGTAAACAAAAAAGGAGCACGCGCAAGTTTGCATACGCTCACAGTACTAGTGGCGTTGGACTTCATCAGCCTATGTTGCTGTTGAAACCTGCTGGATGCCCGACTATCTTCAGCCTGCATCATCAGCATTACGCAGCACTAGAGCCGACCCTGCTGACACACATACTCACCGATAGAAGCTTGGTGAAGCTTGAGGAGATTGTGGGAAGCATGCCTATCTTGCCTTCTCGTAGGTCTTGGTACCGTTTGCCATTAGTAGGCAATGCTTTGCCTGTCGACAGCTCATACATAGTGAGCCCTAGAGCAAAGATGTCTGCCTTGTCCAGATGTTTGGTGTCATTGTTCAAGAGTTCCAATGGTAGGTACCTGTCAGCATGGTGGCGGCCAGCAGAGTTTGACAAACATGATAGTGCCACATCATATGAGGCAACTTGAGGTACACAACTGTGTTTTTCTCAAACACGTTGTGCGCCCATCTTTGCAAGCAACTATTTGGAACGCAGGTTCTGGCAGTGAATTGGCCTGAGGATTTGGTACTCCATGTATTGCACCCAGCTCACCGCCCAAAGCATACCTTGAGTCCCCCTCTTGCACTCTCCAATGACCACTTCTGAGAGTTGCCAAGCCAAAGTCTCCAAGCTTGAACCCATCGCTGCCATCTTTGCTGCAGTAGATGTTGTCCGGCTTGATGTCTAGATGAACTATGCCACGCTTGTGCATGTGATCAAGCGCTGAAGCCATCTGCACACAGTAAGTGAGGACTTGATTTGCTGCAACTTCTAATCCCATCAGTGCTACTGATGGCACTAAGCAAGACCATGCAGGGTCCTCTCATTCGTTGCAACATAGTTTCATCAACCTCTCTTGCAGGTGATTGCAGTGTGAAAGGTGATGAGCCAGACAAAACATTGCCCAGTCTGCAGAATGAAGAAGGGCGCTGCACTGAAGCAGTAAAGTTACCTGCTTGAGGAGCCCCATGAGCTCGGGCTCTCTCCAAGGCTGCTTGTCCCTGAGGCGTGTCGCTGCTGCTAGGCTGTCACCACACAACTCCATCTGAATGTACAACTGATCACCCTGCATATCTGGCTCTGCCCAAGCAGAATAATACTGCACTATATTGGGATGGGCACCTACTGCTGCCAATGCCTGCACCTCCTACAAGAGCAAACATGGATTATGTGTCACAATGGGAATGCTCAAGCACCGAAGGCCTGATTGCTCCACGCTTGCTGCATGTGTAGACACAATCACGTGTCTCCGGACAAGTGGCATCAAAGTGGCACAGCTAACAGACATCACATCAGCTTGCATCACTGTGTAGCAGATATCTTTGACTGATGGCTGCTGTGCCAAACACACTACCGAGTTTGTGATCTTCTTTTTCTGTGATTTTCTGTTATTTTTTGTGATTTTCATGCTGTGGTAGTTTCAGAAGCATATGGCTGGGCAGGAGCATCATCAGTGTACAAATTCAATGCTCATGTCACTGTGCTCCAACCAGCAAAGCATTTGCTGCTGCTAAATGCATGCTTTATCATACCTGCAGCCAGGCATTACGCTCCTTGTTGTCACTGACAGGGTTCTTAGTGCGTTTCAGTGCATACTCACAACCATCTATCCGGTGTGTGGCACGGAAGACAACACTGAATGCACCCTTGCCCAATTCCTTCACTTGTCGAAACTCAGAACTGCAACAAGGAGCGCAGGAAAGTCATTATATGAGCATGGTGCATCTGTGCCTGCTGCCAATGATGGTGAGGTATCATGCCACAGGAGCGGGTCTTTTGCAATGGTTAGCATCAGCTGCTGTGGTATCTTACTCTACTTACCTGAGCCTCGATACTGTAGGACACTGCTTTGGGTTTCTGCTGTCAAACTCATGAGGTTCATCTCCATTTACCCCTGTTTTGAACGGGTTCCGCAAGGACGCTGGTGATACTGGCCGTACATGACCTCCAAACCTGCTAGGCCTAGCCAGGCCTCTTGAAGGCACAGGCGGTAGGCTGAAAGTACAGCCTGGAAATGCAAGGGAAAATTTCAACAGTCAATGCAAAAGTTGTTAGGAACTTCTCACACAAGTAGCAATATATGCTCGTGTGGTAGGCAGAAGACAGCAGAAGGAGTGCAGACCAGACAGGCATGTTGATGCCCTAGGAGGGCAGATGCAACATCCCAATAGGCACCAATTTGAGAATACCGGCATGCCAGGCAATGAATAACACTTATAAACATTATATACCCACCAAGTTTCGGCTAGCCATGTTACCTGAGTTTGACATGCTTGCTGTGCCAGGCTCATCTGCTGTAAGCTGACTAGGCTGACTTGTCGCTTCAGTAACATCATCTATTCCTGCAGTCACGGCAGCACAGAACTGCTTCACCACTCTTGCTGCCGCAATCACAATACATGCCATCAGCCCTGCAGCCTGTCCATGCGGTTGCACTCAATCACCAAGATGCCATATATCCTTACGCATGTGTTGAACAGGCAAGCAAGCGAATATTGATGCCCATATAGCCATGCAGACTGACATACCCACAGTGCAGATGTGGTTTTCAGGTCTATCAATGCTGATTGACTGTGATTATGCTTCTCGGGCAACAGATACTTGACTACATCCAAATGCTGACAACGCCAACATCATTTCAATGATACACACCTGCTGCATGTCGTGGGCGCTTGGTGACATGCCGCACTGGGCTGGCTGCTGGAGATCTGCTGCGCTGATCCTGCTGCATGCTGAGATCATAGTCAAACTGGAACTGCTGATCAACTGGTGTAGCATAATCATAACTGCCACTGAAAGGAAGTGAAGGACACGAGAACACATCATCAATGCCAGTCCCAGCAACAATGCAAGATGTTCAGGATGGGGCTTGTTGTACGATGCATAAGCTATCGTATGACACGGCTGAAACCTCTCGAAGAACAGAAGCGAGCGTCAACACAACAACACCTGCTGTACCTGCTGGTAGACCTGAGCCACAGTAGGGCTCTTGTGCACAGTGGACATACACCAGCAACCATGTCTTCCTGGCAACAGTAGTTCATGCACAGCAGAACCCGTACCACATGTCTTGGCTTGTCAACCTTTGCACAGGACACTCCACAGTCAAATTCCTTGTCGTGCTGCTGTGGCCCCGCTGCAATGTGGCTGGCCTGTTGCCTGCTTCCTGTGACGTTGACATTTGCGTATCATCCCGTAGATTCACATTGGCTATGGCTACTGTTATAGCTGCTGTTTTGCGAAGGTCCAGTGGCTGCCGCATGCTACATCCTTCTTGAGTTTGTTGTGAAGGCTGGGTGTATAGCCCAGCAGGTGGCTCAAAACCTGTCGCGCCATTTGGCTGATCTCGCAGTACAGAATTGGAGCCTGTTCTATCTATAAAGTTTAACCGGCCTCTACAGGGATCATGCACCATCCTGCGCCCCTTGGGGCTGGCAACACAGAGAGGATGACACGCGAAGCACCGTTAGCGAGACTGCACAACTGTAACACCTCTTCAGCCTGAGAGCATGCGGGATACTTTGAATTGATGTTTGTTTCGGTATGCGGTCACGATATTGTGTCCATATAACATTCAAGTTTGCTGGTCACACCAACAACGCACAGGACCCTGAAGCGGCAAACTTCTAGTAGGAATTACAGTGACTCGTACACCGGTACCCTCTTCTTTTACGACAATTTGCCCGGAGTGACCTGTGTTTGAAAAGCGAAACCTCTACCCTGAACCAATCGCGCAAAACAGAGCCAAGACATCTGGTCGGCGCAAATTTACCGTGTAATAGAGAATAATGTGCAAGGGTTAGTGCGGTTGAGGCGGCGTCTCGTTTCTGTTGTGCAATCTAGCAGTATGGGTAGCAAGGCTTACGCCACCGAGCAGGAGCGGATAGATATGCAGACCATGGAGATCAAGGTGAACGTCTGGCCACGGACCAG
>LWCB01001525.1:0-16864 GCA_001630525.1 Coelastrella sp. M60 | reverse complement strand
GCAGCAATTGTAATGTTCAAGCAGCTGAAGCACCGGCATATGCGTTCTATGCAGGGAGTTCTGGCGTGGCAAGTTTGCCAAGGGCCGCACGTCACCTGGTTCTTTAGTAGAGGCTGGATCACCGCGGGCGCTTGAGCGGCGTAACACAGCAGTGGTCAACTTCAAAGACCTCAATCTCAGTGTTGATGATGAGTTGTCTGAAGATCCTCACACAGACAGCAGCTATCATGAAGATGAAGATCCTACTAACAAAACAGCCATAATACGCACGAAGAGCATCCGAAGCGGAGCACAGAAGAGCAAACTGATCATTGTTATGGTTGGGCTCCCTGGTCGTGGCAAGACCTTCCTTTGCAACAAGCTCAAGTGCTATTTGAATTGGTGAGGACAGCTTGCAAGCGTTGCTGCGTCAGTAAAGATTAGTGGTGTTAGCATCCATTCACAAAAAGCAGTGCCAGACAAAGTACACGCAAAATGCAGCCAAGCAGCTGTGGCCATATTGAAGACTTACGCCCTTTGGCATTGTTCATTGCACAGTGGAATTGTTCATGTACAGCAAAGAGCGTGATTATCAAACATCACTGGCTGTCAAAGTTCTGTCTTGTCTGTGCTCACTGGCTGCCAAGTCCGTAATCTTGTCTGTGCTCGCAGGTTGGGTCACAACACTGCACACTTCAATGTGGGCAACTACAGGCGCTTGCAGAAAGAGGCAAATGAAGTGCAGGATGCAGAATTCTTTGATTCGCACAACAAGGTCAGCCTGCCACAGCAATGCACAGTGATGGCCAGTCCACAAAGCAGTATAAGCAGTTGTAGTTTGCAGCTTGTGACTGCAGAGAACCTTGTCAAAAGAAGGACTACCAGTTTGACTCTAGGTTGTATGCACAGCCGCAAGTCATACATCTGCAGGATGCCTGATTCTTCATGCAACAGTACACTAGAGTTAGAGCAGCTTCTCCTTTGGCAGTCCACCCACCTCAGCAGCAGCAACCACACTATTCATCTGCATGAGGCCATTACAAATGAGCAGCAGCTGCCAGTCAGCACTGCTTGCTTACCACTTGTGTCTGCTGTGGCATTTGCACTTCCTGCAGCATGGGCTGGAGGCTCGGTGTAAGGCACTGCTGGCTGCTTTGGATGACGTGATGAAGTTCCTCTTCAGTGGTAAGCTACACACCGTCGTGAATCACCAACCGCGTTCCACCAGTGTTCATTCATGAAAGCGATGCATTGTGTGCACTCACAGCACGACATGAGAGAGACTCTCACACATCTGTGTTGCTGCACATGTTGATCGGGTCTTGCAGAGGGTGGCCAGGTAGCAATATTTGACGCGACAAACACTACCAAGGAGAGACGAAATCAGCTCGTGAGTTATCAACTTCTCAACATGCTACCGTGTGCTACTTGTCAACATGTTGACCTCAATTGTCCTCTGCTATGAAGGACTAGCACTTGATAGACAGCTTGTAGCGTGTGATGCAGCAGACAATTTTGTTATGTGCCCTATAGCCGACACTTCCAGCTGATTTGTATGTACACACTAGACACTTGACAGTGTCATGCTGACCTCCTGTCTTGCAGGTCACGACGTTCCATGGGAGGTGCCAGTACATATTCATAGAGAGCATCTGTAACGACACACAGGTAACAGAAGCAGCACCAGCAGGGGGATCCACCTGCTTACGCATGCCACTTCATCAATACAGTGCGTTTTGGCAGTGACTGAACATGATGCACAGGACAGTATGTTTGAGTTGGTACCAGGTTTGGGTTATGCTACCTTTTTGTCCTAGCAATTGTCGACATTGTTGGTCAGCATAGAGATATGTATATGGCCAGCTGATGGACCAGATAGTACACGTGTGCTCCTTGACGGGTGCGGACATGGTCCTCGGGTTCCATGGTGCAATATATTGTGCTGTTTGCAGGTGCTGGAGAACAACTACCGCTACAAGATGAAGTACAGCCCTGACTATCAAGGCGTAGATACAGAAGCGGTGAGCTGCTTTTGCTGTGGCATTGTCATCGCCCCTTCTGCTGTTGAGTTGATCCATGGAAAGACGATACCTGTTGAATGAGTATGGCTACTCCAGCAAGCTAGTTGCCTTCTGCCCATACAACTTCAAGTTGTTCTTGCTGCATCACACCTCATGAGACTTATTGCTGGGGACTTGCTTTACAAGTCCTCACCATCTGGCGTCACTAGTCTGTTGATCAGTAATCCCCGCTGTTGTTGATGTCTGTCTGCCTTTGTCAGGCTCTTGCTGATTTCAAGGAGCGCATCAACAAGTACAATGAGGTGTATGAGCCCATAGATGACAGGCGGCTGCACTACATCAAGCTGATTGACATGTGAGCCTGGTCACTGTTGCAGTAGGAGTATGTTACAACCTGTTGTGCAGTGCTGTGCCAACGGCGCACAGCATAAGCTGCCTCTGGGATGGCGTGCAGGAATGTTTCAGTTTTGTTTCAAAGGCATCACTCAGAGGCTTGCAGGAGACAACCAGCTGCATGCTTGTGATTCATCAGTGCGCAACTAGTTGAGCATGCAGCTGGGCAAGCCAAGCCTGCAGGGTTCCCAGTGGCATCATTCCCAGTGGTGTTTTGTTGCAATAGCTGTGATTGTCCTCCATCTGTAGCTGCTTCCTTTGCTGTCTCGGAAAGACAGTGCAAGGAGCAGCTATGGATGTACAACAAGTCCTCTACTGCGGGACATCAATCTTTGCTGTAGACCACATGCCAGGAAGCAGAGCTGCATAACCAAACATCGAGTCTACCACAAACTGCACGTTTGAGAAAGTGCAAACCATTCTGACTGCTTGGTGCCAATGGCTTGGTTGTTCTGTAATTTTGGTTTGGTTTGCTGGCCTTGTTGCTGTGCTGATTGTATCTGTTGTGGGGTTGTATGTGTTCTTGCAGGGTGACAGGTCGGGGGTACATGGATGTGAACAGAATCAGCGGTTACATACCCGGCAAGATTGTGTTCTTCCTGATGCAGGTCAGCAGGAGTGACCGGACACAAGCTGAGATATGTCAGCAGCAGTTAACATCACTGAAATGACATACTACAGCACTTCTAAGGGCAATGCGCGAGAAGTACAGAATGTGTAGTGATGCAGTCTTCACAACATCAAGGACTCCTTCGGTTGTTGAAGCTTTGTCTTCTCCAGATAATTTTGAATGATCTTTCAATTGGAGAGAACTGGTTTTTGATGGCAAAGCTACGTGTAGAGTAGACCATTCATAGTTACACCTCTGTGCTGCTAATTCTGATGAACAGGTATGCAAGGCTGGTATGACTGCCGGTCAATCTCGTAAAATCTGGCTCACTCGCCACGGAGAGTCTTGCTTCAACATGGCTGGAAAAATAGGAGGAGACAGTCTGCTCACGGCTCGAGGAGAGGAGTATGCAAGAATGCTGCCAGATGTGCTGGAGAGTAGATTGCCAGCGGTATGTATTACAAGTATCGTACTTGTTACAATCTTGTCTTGTAACAACATATGTCTGTCACTAACAGACATGCTGTGCCGCAGAGTGGCTTGCTTGGAACCATGTATGATATGTGTTCTCACAAAGCATCAACAAGCAAAACGTGCTTTCCCAGCAGTTGGCTGATTTATTCACAAAACCCCTATGTTGATATTGAACATGCTTGTTATGTTGCCTTGCACCTTGTCACAGACCTTCAATGAAGCTGGTGTCCCTGTATCAGTCTGGACCAGCACATTGCGCCGCACCATTGCCACTGCCAACTACCTGCCATATCCAAAGTTGCGATGGAAGGCGCTTGACGAGATTCATGCTGGCGTGTGTGATGGAATGACATATCCTGAGATTGCTCAGAAGTTTCCTGAGGATTATGAAGCTCGTAAGCGGGATAAGCTAAGATACAGGTATGGGAAGGGTGCTGGACACAGACTTCGAGGCTTCGAGTAGAGTGATAGGGTTGTGTCAGTCTTGTGGATTGTGCTTGCCATTGGCTGAGGGCTACGTGATAAAGGATACAGTGTGAATTGCATTTGGTCAGGAATGAAAGGCGATATGTTGTCTCTACAGCATCAGATCATCAAAATCATCTAGAAGAGGGCTGATCATGTTTTGCATGTAGTAGCTTATTGTGCTAGACAGTGTATGTAGCAGAAGCACAGTCCATCAGAAAGAGATTGAGCATACAATCAAGCACCACTAGCTGTAAGCAACTTGTGTTAAACTGGACTCACATTTTTGTGATCTGCTGCCCTGCTCCTGTTCCTGCTGCTGTCACTGTCCTTGTCACTTGTTATTGTTACCAGATATCCTTCAGGTGAGTCCTACCTTGATGTGATCCAGAGGTTAGAGCCAGTGATCATTGAGATGGAGAGGGAGAGGGAGTTTGTGGTGGTGGTGGGGCATCAGGCGATACTGAGAGCAATCTTTGGATACTTCATGGCTGTGCCGCTGGACAAGATACCAAGACTGGATATACCTTTGCATACACTCATAGGTAGGTGTGGTGACGTGAGATTTGGTGCTTTAATGGTGATGCAGTATGCCTGGGTGTGCCTGGGTGTGGTGGTGCTGAGAATCTGAATGTCAAAGTTCAGTGTGGGTGTCATACAGGCATATGTTGATCTGCAGGCAAGTTGTGAAAGTGGGGCCAGACGCTTGTGGATCCGTTGTCTGCTGTCTTCACGCATGTAAAGGTTCATGATCAGCCATGGAATCTGTGTCTGCTGATATCCTTGTTAGTCTTACCACTGTTTCTGTCATTGCTGTTGTTACTCCCAATCGCCATCCAGAGCTCCAACCACGAGCAGACGGCACCATGGAGGTCTCATTCCTTCCAGTGCCAGTATCGCCCTCAAAGCCACTTCATCTCCCAGCAGCAGCAGCAGCAATCTACAACTCCCCCAGCAAGCAGCAGCAGCAGGTGCTGCCAGGCTCCAGCCCTCCTCCTCACCTCAGTCCCTCAGGCCTGTCAGGCCTCTTGCCAACTTATGGAAGTTTACCCACTGGTTACTTCTATGGTGGTCATAGGGGAACTTCTGTAGGCAGCTGGACAGGACCCCTAGCAGCAGCAGCTGCTGCCGGTGTCAATGGCAGCGCCGGTTGCCACAGACGAACAGCGTCAGGCAGTGCAATGTCGTACCCCAAGTTTCCGCAGAACACAAGCTTTGCCACTGTGAGCAGTATGGCCAGCATACACAGTGCATCTGGCAGCAGCAGCGGTGGCAGCGACACCAGCCTGGCAGTACCAAACCCTACTGCTGCTGCTGCTGCTGGCAGCACTAAGCAGGGTTTGGAGTCACTAGGTGGTTTAGGGTCCCTCACTGGAGCTCAGGGGGGTGCAACCTCACAGACTGGGAAGGCCGCACAGTATAGATCTCCCTTTGCAGCTTGTAATGTAGGATTTGATGTCCAAGACCTAGAGCAAGCACTGGGTCATCAGTATGTTGAAAAGCTACAGCAGGACAGCAGCAACAGCCGGAATGCATCACCAATGAAACCAAAAGCAGCAGCGGCAGCAGCAGCAAGGAAAGGAGAAGAAGAAGTAGCTGCAGAGGCGCAGGAGGATACTGCTGCTGCTGCTGACAGTGGTGTTGGCTCTGCTGCTCTTGGGCTTCAGCTGCCAGGTGTCCAAGCTCTCAAGGACAGTGTGGCACTCACTTCTGGGGCCACTCTTCAGCAGCAGCAATAGCAGCAGCAGCAGTTGCACCAGCAGCAGTTGCACCAGCAGCAGCAGTAGCTCTGATCCAGAGCTGCAGCAGCACTGTGTCAACGGGCATGCATAACTTGACCTGTTCTGTTGGAGACGGTGATAGTGTATCCCTTTGTTCAGTCTGTGATGAGTTGAGCCCATCCAGCATAGTGACATGTTGTGTTTTCATATAAGGTGTCGTCATCAGGTCCCATGATTGTTTGTCAGCACTTTGATCAGCAACATCTAGTCTAGTGACCCATTGATGTCCATTTGTACTTGATTTGACATTGCAGCTCAACCTTGATAAGTTGGCAGCACAGGCTCAGCATCATTCTGAGTTTGCCTAGGGCCATTGGGTTGTTGCAGCAAGTATGATAGCAGCACCATTGACAGCTTATAAGCTATAATCATACTAGCAGCTGAGGTTTTTGAAAGAGAGTCAGGGGCGCTGAGCATGCAGGTCTTGCTGGTGGTCTATAGCAGCTAGCAGCTGATTTGTTATGCAATACAGTTGCGTTTTGCAGTTGAGTAAGCGGGCCAGTAGGCAGCAGCAGCAGCAGGGTTGTCCTTGTATTGCGCAGGACATATGCTGATGTCACTCTGCCAAGATTCCTGCCCCCTGGATTTTGCAGCATACTCTGCGTCTATTTTGCACATCATGCACAGGAGTATTTAGAGCTCACTTCATTGCAGAAACCTAAACAGCAAGGATTACTGGCTGGCTCAGTTTGTTGATGATCATCGTAGTCATTGCATTCCATGTGCTGCATGGGCCAACCGCCTCTCATACTTTGTCGGCAAGCCAGAGGTGGCTGCAGCTGCACCCACATGCCCAGGTGCATATGGTGGATGTTTGTTGTAGTTCATGAGTAGAAGGAGAATTGCTGTTGTTCGCATAGATAGGTTCTTCAGTTGACCAGCAAGTTTGGATCCCATTTCAGCAGCCACCATGTCCATGCTTGATTCGCATGGTACTACCTGGACTCCCAGCTGCTAAGTTCGGCAAGTCAACAAGATTATGGTTTGATCTGGGCTTCATGCCCATGTTGTATAGGTTGGCCACAGTCTCTTCAGTTTAGGCACTCAATTGCTGCAGTAGAGACCGCTGCAAGAGTTCAGCAGCATGGCATTACTGCCTGTCCAATGATCGGTGACAAGCCTTGTGACAAAGTTTGAAGTACTGTGGTCTGTAGGGCTAGGTCTTGAATACAGTGCTGTGGCCCTAGTGCATGTCATGCCGCTGTGATAGGCAACAATATGTTGCATGGTTAAGTCCCCCATGAGCCACTATTCGGCTCCTCACGGGTGTAAACCCTGAAAGGGTAATTTCTAGTAAAAGTAAGTCGGTCAAAGTGTGATTGGTCATCCGGATCATCTCAACTGCCCTCTAGTCAGCCTGACTATCTGACATCATGTGATTGGATTCAATCCAATCCAATTTGAAATTGAATTCAATGTGATGCATCGCGTTGCTAGGCATGGTGACAGCATCCGATGCTTTTTGGAATGACAAAGCACTGCTTAGCCTAAGCTCCGAGCTCGGAGCAGGCTGCAAGGCTCGGGGCACCATGCAGGAGCACGGCCAGGATTCAATTCAGAAAATTTCAACTTGGAACTCAAGCCGGGCTGTTGCATCTACTGGCATTGGCAATGCCATCAGAGGCTGGTGACCGTTGCTGGTTCAGTGAGTGGCTACGGTATCCTGAGGAGACCGTCTGTTGCACCGCTGCACGGACTTCAAGTTCAGTCTAGTAGCAGCAAAGCAGTGACGTCAGCAGTAGGCATGCTCAGCATGGCTGGAAAGTCTGTTGACCTCACAGTTGCATTGTTGTGGTACAAAACAATTGGTTGCAACTTGCTATTGGAGAATGCTCATGTCCATTCGGTGTGTACAGTAGCTTGGTTACACAAGCACAAGGAGACACAGAATGAACAACATACACAGCACAACTACAGCATGTTGCCCAGAGTGTGGCAACAACACCAGATCAGATCATCTGATGCTGACAAAGTTTGTTGCATCTGGCAGATGCCCTTTGGCTTTTGCCATGAAACATGATACAGCACAAGCATGCAATACATGAGGGTGCGCACGCGCACACTGCTGCTACATACATCACACGCTGCTGCTTTAGGCAAGGACTTTAAGCAACATCACACTGGCCGCAGTGAACCACAAAGCAAGCAGCAGCAGGAGCAACTTGCAGATTTCTGTTCAGTGGCAGCAGAGAAAGAGCCCTGCTGTACAGGCCATTGTGCTCTGCCCACCACTGTCTGCCAAACCGCGACTGCTACACGACAACTTGCACACAGATTCCTAACCCACGTCCGACCGCTACTTCTTGCACTTCAAGCAGTTCTGTACAACTGCCGCAGTGGACTACACACAACATGTGGCAAGGACAACTCCCTCCCAACCTCCCAAGGAGAAGCCACATCAGGAGCTGCTCTAGCAATGTCCCAAAGGCTGACAACTGTCACTTGCTTACTTCAGCTGTGCGTACCAAAGGCCGGTGATCTTGACATCCTTGGGTGCCTTGGCGCCCAGGTCAGTGTCAGATGGCTGGATGCTCTCAAACACACCAGCGATCTCACCGGTGGCTGCATCAACCTTGGCAACACTGAACACAGCAGAGCCTGCAGATCACAAGCGCACAACATCAACATCAATCATCAACATCAATTCGGTTGAACAAACTTGCAAGTGCAGGATGACAACGACTGTGTTATTTTGAACACAATGTCTGAACATGTGTTTAGATAGACACGCCCAATGCACAGGTCGAGATGCTTTGAAATGCAGCAGCAAGGTGATGAAGGCTGTAGATGCTCTCATCGGGGCGCCTGATGGTGCCTGGATCCTGCAGTGGGTCCTTGAAAGAGATGCAAATAAGCTTCTGCATCATCCACCTACCCTTTGATGAAGCAACGGACTTTGTGTTCTCCTTGGCCAACTCCTCAGCATCAGCACGAGCTGGCAGGGCAACGGCATTGTCATAACCCTGAGCAGCACCACGAACCTGCAGCAACAAGTAGAAGAAGCAGCAGCAGATCAGTGGTAGATACCACAGTGTTCACGTTATTGCTGTTTGCAAAACATATAGCGGAAGATGCTTATGTGTGCATGGGGTATGATAGCCTTTGCAGATAGGGCTCTTGAAGATCACAAGTATGTCATCTAGAGGATTGCTGTGGACACCCTTTGCAAGCCACATGGTGATACTGGCTATGCATGTTTCCTGCAACATCTTCATCAAAGCACTGAAGTAATGTCAGATTCAGTACCTTGGGGTCCAAGAAGGTGGCACCACGGTAGCTTGGCACTACGAACTCGCCACCGAATGCATCCAGGGTGCCCTTGGCATCCAGCTGCTTGACGGTGAACAGGAAGGGAACACGCTCACCTATAGAGCACCAACAAAAACATCGAGCGCATGGATACTGTTATGTTGGGCAGCACAACCTACAGCTACTGCTGTGCCACAATGAGAGACAACAAGGGCTGAGAGAGATAATCAAAGGCAAGCGCCGAGCAATCCACTGCCTTGCAGTAGACACCTGTTGATCACGGCCATCTGCATATAACATGCTGAGTTGGCATGCAGAAGCTTAGTCAAATACTGTTCTGCGCAGGATTCCAGATGGTGTTCTGGATGCTGACATGTTAGAATTCACAGTAACAGAGCATGTAGCTCGTACCTCCTGGCAGCTGCACTGTTGTTGCTGCGTAGTCAATGCCGTCAGTCTCCTTGAACTGAACATTGCCGGAGCCGTCAACCTTCATCTCACCATTCATCTGGACGAAAGTAAAGGTTGTCACACATCTTTATGGTGTACTTAACATTCAGTGATTTACTAAGAGCAGATGCAGACTCACACTGCTGGACCTGCTATTTACAGCCAGATGCTGTATGAAAAAACTGCACAGACAACCGATGATGTGCAGGCGCTGCCTCAAAAAACTTACGAAACGTAGAAGACGTTCGGAACAGGAGGGAGGTACATAACTTCCAGCTATCAATGCAGGTTACGCAGGTTGATGCTGGTCAAGCACTCAGCCAGCTTCCTACCTGGTCCAAGGTGTATGTCAGGCGGGTCATCAGCTTGGTCTTCACAAACTCTGACTCCTTGTCCTTGAACTGGCTCTCCTCCTTCACGGTGAAGCTGGTGGGCTCCATGCAGAACTTCTCGACCCTGGTGATGACAATGACACAGATAGCACAGCAGAGGGATGAGTGGGCTTATGGTGGGCATCTAGCCAACAGTTCCGCTGCATTTGGCACAAGATGATAGGTCTGATGTTGTAAAAACACTTTATGCACAACTGACGACTCAAGCTTGAGGTTCATTAAGCAGTGTTGAGCCACACATGATTGAAGCATTCACTTGGTAAATTCCTGCAACTGCTGCACTACACTGGATGATGCTGCACGGAGGCTTGGCTTGCTGGCTTGGCTATGTCCGCACTGATGCATCAAGCTCTGATTCAACATGATAGCCCTCAGGCCAAGCTGCTCACTTGTAGCTTCCAGCCTTCAAGTCCTTGAGGTTTGTGCTGCCAGCCTCAATCACTGGGCAGGTGTTGGCGATACCACTGCCCTTGACCTGGAGGTAGGTCAGACCCTGAAGGTCATCGTAGCTGATGGCCTGAGCGGCCTGCATATAGGAAACACGTGCGACAGAAGGCAGTTAGGCGGTCAGTTCATGCTGACATGACCATGGAGCTGCAGGGCATCAGAGGTGCTGGCGATCAGCAATGCATGCAACGCCGATGAGCTGATTTAAAACTTAGATGACGGAATCTCCGTGTGTCTGCGTCATACTGCCGGAGAATGCTGACGCGTAGAGAACACTTGCAGTGCGATTGTCGATCGACAGAAACTGATTCTTACCCCAGCCAGCAGTGAGGTGGCCACAACAGCAGCTGCTGCCTTGCTGAAATCAGCCTTCTGTGCCTTGACCACAACAGCGTTGGCCCTGCACGGAATTGCCACTGCGAGTTATGCCATGTCCACACCGCACCGCTGGCCCATTCAGCTCGTGTATCCCACAGACATCTTCGAAGATCTATAATATTGACTATTTCATTTACCTGCTGGCGCGAGCCACACGGCCGGTGGCTGCAGCCTGGCTGGTGCGCATTGCGAGAGCCATCTTTGTGCTGTTGATGTGATGAACACGAGAAAGAGGCAGGATGTGGACTGTGAGTAGCACGGCACGATCTTCGTTGCATGAAAAAGGCAGAATGCAGGTCAGATCTCAGTCTTGTTATTCCACGCAGAGACCCAAAACCCTCCACCTCTGTATGGACACGTTGTCGCGCCAAGAGGGCCCTGAGTGCTTTCTCTGCCTTGTTTGGTGAGATTCTTGACCTTTGACGCGTTCGTGTGTTGCCAGTGGTCGGCAGGAGGCTTGGTTGCGACGCAGTCCAGTTCAACGGCCACGGCCTGTGCCCGTAGATCACTCAACGTCGTACTGCAATACCTTATATCCATGCTAGTGTTGATATCATTGCTTACCGGACGTGCACACGCTCATATGGCAACGTGTGATGAGCTCAGCAGCTGCCAGAGCAAATTCAGCCTTACCCTGCACCAAATTGTGCAAAACAGCATCTGGATGTAGAACGGTGCCATATAATCTTGCATAGAATGCCTCACGACTGAATTGCAGAGACACAGAGCCGGCATCACGGCAGTCGGGGCCATCCCTTGGGTGCAACTTGACAACAGTATCCTGCTCATTGTCGTCAGCAGTAAATCTGGGCGACGCTGCTGCATCCACCCCATCTGTATGGTTGTCTGCGAATAACAAGTCTGCTGCCTCAAACTTCAGTGGCAGCATGTATGCCACAGCAGGTGTCAGTCCATGCAACAACAGCAGTTGCACAGCATCAGCACAACCCCCTGTATCACTCCCTCCAGCTGCAACCCATAGGATTCTCATCAGCTGATACGGGTTAAGCCCCGCCACAAGTCGACCAACTCGACTGCAGAGACCCAGAGAACCAGCACCAGCTGCTGCAGCACTGTGATTCTCCAGCTTATCACAACCGCTCAGCTCCTTGCTGTTTGCTGCTTCAACCTTGCTAGGCAGGTCCTCCGCATCAGCTCCATATCTGCCTGCACGTCTCGTGCAACGGAGATGTTGCTGTTCCGCACTGTCACCAGCATTGTCAGCGGTAGCAGCAGCAAGAGACACTTGAGCAGCAGTGCTAGCTGGCCAGTCACCATGCACCTGCCCCACTGCTGTCAACAGCAGCTGCTGCTGTGCAGTTTTCTGCATCTTCCACCATTGTTCACTCGTCAAGATACCATTCACTACTCCTGCTGCCGCCGTCGCCGCTGCTGCTGATGCTGCTGACCTGTGTTCTGCACTAGCGTAACAATCAATGGTACTAGCTCTGTTTGAGGCTGCAGCAACAGCACCTGCAGCTGCAGGGCGTCCTTGTCTGTCATCCTGCACAGGCTGAGCTTGTTGCAACGAGTCCCTGTCAACTGGTGACGCTACTGTGGCTGCCTCCATGCCTAGCTGCTGCTGCTGCTGCTTGCGGCCCTGCTGCTGCCACTGCTGTTGTTGGCAAACACCAGCCACTCCTTCAGCAGGAGCCGCTGCCGCAGCAGCAGCAGCATCCTCGTCAGCAGCAGCAGCTGGCAATGACGAAGGTCTTATTTCGCTCCTTACGGCATCTACAAGCTCCTCCAAAGCCGCTTGCTCATAGTCAGTGAGCTGCACCACCACATCAGATGTCTCAACCTCTACAACAACCTGGCCACCAGGTACCAACAGGTCAGCAGGAACAACATCAGATCCACGACTGCTGCTGCTGCTGCCACCAGTCTCACCGCTGCTGCTATCAGCGTCACTACTGGCGCTGCCATTGGGACAACTGCCATTGCTGACATGTATCGCACCACCCTCTGAGGGGGAGTCACCAGCAACATCACTACCAGTGTGAGGCTTTGTGATCGCTGCCGCTGGAGCTTCTGAACCTTGCGGCATATTCGCAGCAGCAGGATAATGAGACCCTTTCCCTCCTGCTGCTCCTGGAACTGCTGCTGTTGGTGGTTCTGCTTCTACAGTGCTGTGGTGAATACGAGGACTTGGCTCCACTGCATGACGTGTATCAACTCTTCGTCGTTTCCTATTGGAGCTAGCATCACCAACTTGGACTTCAGCAGACCCATGACGAGCAGCTGAAGACGCCATGTGTGCTGCTGCTGCTGCTGCTGCTGCTGGTGCAGTGGCTTTTGGTGACCATGTCCAAGGTGGTATCCCGCTTATCAACAGCTCTACGGCTTCGCTGCTTGTTGCCGCCATGAGTTGTCTGAGGTAGTAGTGATGCTGATGTGGCACAGACCTGATATGAGTGGTGATGTCTGAACTCCACCAGAAGTTCACAGCGAATGTCATGTC
Organism: Coelastrella sp. M60; assembly: GCA_001630525.1. Classification (NCBI taxonomy): domain Eukaryota; kingdom Viridiplantae; phylum Chlorophyta; class Chlorophyceae; order Sphaeropleales; family Scenedesmaceae; genus Coelastrella; species Coelastrella sp. M60. Next base: position 3,764 of record LWCB01001525.1, on the reverse strand, counting down.
TGCAACAGGAGAGGAAACAAAACATTAGCAGGTGGGATAGATGCACATTCATACGAGAGCGTGTACATGTTCATCGGTGCTGCTCAGTGTGTCTCAGGGATAGATGTCATGTTGGAAAAACAGGCAGTGACATATTTGTCGCACAAGTGATGGCCACAAGAGAGGTTCGTACTGCCATGCAGCAGCACTGCAGGCACTCAACTCATTGTCATCAATACTGCTATCCACAGCAAAATGACATGTATGTTATCTGCTAACATAACAGCAGTACAAATCTGCTTTCCTCTTATTTGAAAAACATGTTCACCCCACAAAAGAAACACACTGTGTGCTAAGCAAGCGAGACAGTGTTGACACCTCGTGTTGGTCGTTGATGCTGCTGCTGCCATGGCTGCTGCTGCTGTTGCTGCTGTCATCATTATCAACTGCATGTTACTACCTCTGTTATACCAACTCACCCTCACTGTCCACTTGATGCCACCATCCTTCTGGAATGAACAGAGCATCTCCGGGATGAAGCACAACATCCAGCGCCTGGGCAACTGCATGTCTGTTGTGTGGCAAGAGCACATACACATCAGAAGATACACGCAGCAGCATACACGATGAGTGGAGACATGACAAGAGGAGTGAGAGAACCATTTGAATGATTGATTTGCGCAAAATTATGGAGCCTCTGTGAGACTGCTGCTGCGGCCGCTGCTGCTGCTGCCGCCACAGAACTATCGCTGCAACAAAGGCACCGCTGCAACAAAGCACATGAGGAGTCCTTTAACTATGGGCCATGGATAGGCATCCTTATGATCAACTTGGCTACCACTCACTTGTAAAGCGGATGTTGTTCCAAGTCTGGTTCCGCAAAATTCACACTGCTGTGGTTTGATGCCTCACCCCCTAAAGCCCTGGGGTACAAACCTAAGCCAGCAGCAGGGCTGAACAGCCTCAACCGCTTGCTGCCTGTTATAACACATAACAGGTTCTGGTAAGGGTCATAGTGAGTGCTGGATCTGCTGCACCTGTGTGCATTGACAGCACAAGAAAATGGAAACAAAGCAGTACTGTTGATGTGTCAATTGGTGTCAGGTGCTGTAAAGCAGCAATCCGCAGTGCTACCAGCAACATGTTGGGACTTGATTGTCAGGTTGTCTGAAACAAGACTGATCTGCCGGCAGGAATGTGATGACCATTGCAGAAAGGAAAGGAAGTGCAAGTGCAGGTAGAATGATCTGCTGCTGCCATTGCTGCTACTGCTGCTGACTGCCAGAGGGGAATGATTGTGGTCTGCCTACCTGCTGCTAAACCACAAGTTGATTGCTGTTAGCTGCTTGTCATGTAACACATCCGGAACTGGAACATCATCAAGAAGACCTGAGAGGCCTGTTAACACAAAGACAAAGTAGCACACATCGTGATGCAGTAGCACACATCGTGATGCATGCTGTACAAATGGGACTTAAGGAGATAAACAGTGCACCACAACTGCAGGATGTCTGCATATACTACCCTGAGTGTAGGCTTTCACAGAGCAGCCGACAAGGAAAGTCAAACGTGTTGCTGTGACAATAGCATGACTGGTTTGAGCCAACTAGTGATAGGCAGTATGAGCTCACCTGCATCTTGCAGTGACTGCTGAGCCAGATACAGGTTCAAACTGGAGAGGCCTTGCAGGAAATCTTTGCCTCCACCATGTGGTGCTGCTGTTGCTGCTGCTGCTGCTGGTGCGTCAGCACTTGTTGCCGCATGATGGCTACCCAACTTCTGCTGCTGCTGTTGCTGCTGTGCTGCAATGTCCAGCAGCTGCCCCAGTGTGCAAGCTACGGATGTGTGCTGCTCAATGTCGCCAAAGAAGTTGCTGCTGGGTGCCACCATGGCCTGCAGACATCAAACAGGTATATCATTATAAGCAAAGTAGGCACAGGGAAGTAGAAACACCAGGGGTGTCTGTGCCAAGCATAAGCGATGCACCTTGTGGCTCACATTACAGCGACACTCAAGAGCACACAGGTACACAGCATGAGCCTTATTGACAACCCATTCAGGCAGACAGGTATGTAGTGCAACTGGTCGTCGGAGCGGGACAGCAGGTTGACAAGTGAGGATATTGATATCTGTAGACCATTGGGAGGTCTAATGCTCCTGGCTTTGCAGCTGAGTGCCTTCAGCGCATGATAAACATGTCATGACCCACACAGGTGCTGTGCATGTTCTGCTAGATTGTGTACAGTGCTTGTTGTACCATGATATGACGACCAGGCAGCAGATCAGTACTACATCTACAAGCCTGAGTCTGCAACAGTACAGCACCTGTACTGTTGCTTGTCCAGCTGCTTTGGTCAAGTACGAAAGACCCTCCAGACCCTCCCATCTTGATAATCCAGGCCAATTTGAGTTCAAACCCCTTATCACTGCGGGACATGCAGTTCTCTCGGCTCTCCGCAAGATATCTACTGGGCGCTCTGCTGCCATCTGTCATCTCGCGGCAACTAGCATCCCACAGCAACACGTGTTGAATGCAAGTCAATTAACTTGGCAACTGATCATCGTTACCCTTAGAGTAGTACTCATAACGTGTCAGGCAAACTAGTCGTCCACTCTGAAAGTAACTGGCAGGTACAGTATACTGTGGACTGACTCGACAACCTGCTGTGGCGGAACAAGATGCTGAATGCAGGCTGTTATCACTGCTCTGGTGCCCTGTATTGGAGAGGCATGCTGTGATGAACATACCAAGAACATCGCTGAGCTGTTGCCGCCATCATGCTGCGCATGCTGCATTCACGCCCATCACAGGCTGGGCGACAAACAAATTGAAATAGGTTCCTAGGTGAGCGCTTCTCAAGGAACAAAAGCGAACGCCACCGCCGGGAATTGAACCCGGGCCTCCTGCGTGACAGGCAGGGATACTGACCACTATACTACGGCGACCTCCTTGGTCGAGAATCAGCTGCTACTGGTAGCTGGGCGGATCGGCGGATGCGTCGACATCTGCAACCACATGCTATATCTTGCGAACTTGAAATTTTTGCACTTTATCCTTACCTCGATGTAAGAGTACCAGCCAGACGATGCCAGGGGAGCTGCGATGGACTGAGCAAGCTCCAGCGGGCTGCCGCTGCCGCGATCCACATTCAACTCTTCATGATCCTTCTTCTAGGCAACAATGGTCGTGGACGTGGGTCGGGCCTCCCTAGCTCTGCAGCCTTATGCACTCGCAGATGGTTAGGGGTAAAGCATGGTTCCATTCAGGATTGCAGATGTCAGTCTGGGGGACTGGGTTCGGATTTGAATTTGTTGATTTGCTCAGCATACAGCTTAACATAGGATCACGGGTTTGGACCTGAGCTACTGCATGTGGGTACAGCAGTATGGGCCGTGTGCCTGGATGGTTCTTGATTACATGGTTGTTTTGGCCACTGAATCTCGTGCTTGTGCTTGCAGCTCACTCGTGCAGGTTGTTTCTTTTGCACTCTGGCATTGGGCTAGGCAGAGAACGCATATGTATGCTGGGCCTCCTGGTCAGGTTTTCCTGGCCTAATGAGAAGGCAACCACCTTTTTTACGGTGCATATCCTCGCCCTGTCATGCGCATGTTGTTTGGCATAGGCTGGTGTCAGCTGTGCTTGCTTGGGGTGGAGTACGCAAGGTGGCACCAACGGGGTACCTGGTGTGCCTGGCTGAGAAATATTTCAGGGCTGGTGTAGATACCCTGTTAGCTCAGCTTAAGTGAGCCGGTGAACGGCTCCCCTGTGTAACAGATCAATCAAA
>LWCB01001519.1:0-12188 GCA_001630525.1 Coelastrella sp. M60 | reverse complement strand
CTCGACCAACAGCTTAAATGTTACAGCAAGAACCCAACCCCTGCAACTGTGAAAGTCGAAGACCGCTCTTGTATCAGCTGCCTATGTGAAACATGAGTACGCTACAGGGTTACCCTCAACCTTGAAAGCTGCTGCTGCAGCCTCCTTGTCTGTGTGGGCCAAGCTGCACTGATTGATCCTTATTTGCTTTTGAACTCGCCAACCCGTCAGGATGAAGCCAGCAGCAGGCGTACCCAGAAAGAAAGAGTACAAGAAGGGAGTGGACGCGGATGATGCTAGGCGCAAAAGGGAAGACAACATCATTGAGCTGCGCAAGAGCAAGCGCGATGAGAACCTGCAGAAGAAGCGCATGGTTAATGCGGGCCCGAGTTACGCTATGGAGGATAGCTCATCACGTACAGCTCTTGCACAGAACAAGGTGAGCGCACACACAGACAACAGCTGCTTTGCTCGACATTTCAATGGTTCGCTATGGGTTTGGCACTGGTGGCGCAGAACTGGCTGCCGTAACATAGACTCACCACAGAAGCATCTTGTTTGTGTTATGACCGTAATACTATGCTGCAACGTGGCTTCGGTGCGCAGCAACTTGACGAACTGCCAGCCAAAGTGCAAGGCCTGTACAGCCAAGACCCCGGCGTGCAGTATGAGGCTACTCAGTGGTTCCGCAAGCTGCTGTCAATTGGTGAGCTTACCCTTGATGTGGTGTGTCTTCGCATAATGGCCACATTATGGCTTTGTTGCAGGATTGTCGCTAATAGCGGGTTCAGGTGCACAAGGTGGCTAGTATCCTTTGGTATGTTGCAGCTGTGTATCGACCTTGAGTTGTTGCAAGTGTGCATAGCATTGCCTGTTGTCACTGACCATGTTGCTGGTTCTTCCTCCCTTGATGTATACAGAGCGCAATCCCCCTATTGAGGAAGTGATCAAGCAGAATGTCATCCCTCAGTTCGTCAACTTCCTCAGGCGCGTGGATATGCCACAGCTTCAGTTTGAAGCAGCATGGGCCCTTACCAACGTGGCATCAGGCACATCAGACCATACGAAAGTTGTCATTGATGAGGGTGCTGTGCCAATCTTTGTCCAACTGCTTCAATCCCCAAGCGATGATGTTCGTGAGCAGGTAAGTCCCGCAGTATAGTTGCCCTGCATTTGGACCCTGCAACCACAACATGCAAGGGTGCAGACAGCAGGCAGTCCATTTATAGGTTGCTCACCTTTGCATGCACAAGCTGCGGTTGGTTCAGCCTCTCTATGGTACTATACAGTCAAGCTCTGACCTTGCAACAGTGTAGCTGTGTGCAACCCGCCAACACTGCTTGCTTTTCCTCCCCCTGCAGGCTGTCTGGGCACTAGGTAACATCGCTGGTGACTCCCCACAATGCCGTGATCTGGTGTTGAATGCTGGTGCACTGCCACCTCTGCTGGAGCAGCTGAAGGAGGGCAGCAAGGTATCAATGTTGCGCAATGCTACATGGACGCTGTCAAACTTCTGCCGTGGCAAGCCTCCACCGAACTTCACAGTGGTGAGTAGGCAGGACCAATCTCCGTGCCCTCACTCTATGACCCCGGTAGTCTGCGACACATTGTGGCGACCCTTACACTAAGCAGGGCAGTGAGGGACAGTGATGGACTGTTGGCAGGCTCAATCCTGTTGGAGCAATTATATATATAATCAGCCCGACAGTATGAGGCAAAGATCATCCAGCAGCTTTGCAGGGTGATCCTTCAACGTGCTCAGACTGCCCTTGTTGTTACTTATGCAGACACGCAATGCCTTGCCCACGTTGGCGCGCTTGATCCATGCTAATGATGAGGAGGTGCTCACAGATGCTTGCTGGGCACTCAGTTACCTGTCAGATGGCGACAATGACCGCATTGACAAGGTCATTGAGGCTGGAGTCTGCAGGAGGCTGGTTGAGCTGCTTCTGTAAGTGCATCTTGCAGTGCGCAACATTTCATGCTTCTGATTCTGTCGTCCAGCATTTTGTGTGAATTTTGTGATGACACCATTCGTTAGGGAGGCGCGTAGACGACAACTTCATGAGCAGATTTGAAGTGCATATGTGCGAAGCTGTAGTCCCATTGCTTCATTGTTTTTCCTGCAGGCACTCATCCCCAGCCGTCTTGGTACCTGCCCTTCGCACAGTGGGCAACATTGTGACTGGCAATGACATGCAGACCCAGGTGGTCATCAACTGTGGAGCCTTAAACTGCCTCCTGACTCTGCTCACCACCAACCACAAGAAGAGCATCAAGAAGGAAGCTTGCTGGACCATCTCAAACATCACTGCAGGAACCAAAGAGCAGATCCAGGCTGTCATGGATGCAGGCATCATGCCACCATTGGTGCACCTGCTGCAGGTGAGCTGCCATCCAGCTGGTCATGGAATCCATGATGGACTCCTAGCTGGCTGCGACTTTGTGATGATGAATGCGATTGTCATGCATGTGTCTGTCCAACTGCCGAATTGTCTTACTGACCATGTGTGTTGCTCCCGTTTACTGCAGTCCGCTGAGTTTGACATCAAGAAGGAAGCAGCTTGGGCCATCAGCAATGCCACCAGTGGCGGAACAGCAGAGCAGCTCAAGTACCTCGTGGATGTGGGTGCCATCAAGCCCCTATGTGACTTGTTGATTGTGCAAGATGTGCGCATTGTCACCGTGGCTCTGGAGGGCCTGGAGAACATCCTGAAGGTATGGTCTTCATTGAAAAGGGACCAGTTGTATGTGTCAGCAGACTGCAGCCATGAGCCCCCCATGATCTTCTCTGTTCGGTTAGCAGAATAGCTCCTGCTCAAGGGGCAAAGCAGTGAAGATGGGTGTTGGGAGTGACACGCTGGAGTGTGCGTCGTGCGCAACCGCTGATGTAATCTTTGCCCAACTGACTGCAGGTCGGCGAGCAGATGAAGCGCATGCCAGGCAGCAACAACGTCAATCCATTTGCTCAGTTGGTGGAGGATGCAGATGGCCTTGATAAGATCGAGCAGCTGCAGGAGCATCAGAACGAGGATCTCTATGAGAAGGCTGTCTCTATTTTGGAGACCTACTTTGAGTGTGAGGAGGGTGATGATCAGAACCTGGCACCGCAGCTGGCAGGCAACCAGTATGCATTTGGGCAGGCAGCTCCCCAGCCTGGTGGCTTCAACTTTGATGGTGCAGCAGGTCAGCAGGCCGGTGCACCTGGTGGGGCATTCAACTTTCAGGGCTTTGGAAAGTAGAAGGCCAGGTCAGTGTTCTGCAGGGGTGACTGCAGCTGGGCAGATATTCTTGTAACAATTGTGTATGCAGTTGCGGTGGTGCTGTGCAGGCATGCAGATCATATGCTTGTGGCTTGACCAACAGGCTGCCTTCGGTGCTCAACTCCTGGAATGTCATACAGCATAGCTTGGCAACTGCATGGGTAGTGGCTCAAATGCATTATGGTGCTGTCAGGGACGCTTAGATGTAGATTGTTCAGGACATTGAGCTACATGTCCACCCTGTTAGTAGGAACTGGAGTGGTGTTGCAATGCCAGCCCATGCATGTCAGCCTCCAAGCTGCCTTTGTGAGCAGATAGCAAGCATGCTGCAAGTCAGCCCGTGTCTTTCTGAATGGATTACTCTCACTGGCGGGCCCCTCGTGTTCGCCTGGTGCTCCACAGTACCCCAGCAGTTTGTCACACTGGGGATGTCCTTAGGCTCTTATGGGGGTTCTGTGGCTGCAGCTGTTTGCCTTTGCTTGCTGCTTGCGATAATCAGCATGTGTTCTAAGTGCAAGCAGGGATGTGCTAATGCTGCGTACTTACTCATGTGTGTCATGTATGGCTGCAGTCCCCCAAGCATGCAAGAGTGTGGGGTGTTTGTCTGTGTGGATTGTGAGTGCGTTTGTGCACAGGCAAGGTGTTGTGCCTTCCTGGAAGAGTAATCGTCTTTTTTTTTGGTTTGGACCCGTCTTGTTATTGTTTCCCACCTTGTTGCCATGTTCTGTCGAGTCTTGTTGTGTTATGTGCTGTCTTTGATCTTATACTGTGTGATTGCTTAGGAGAGTCTGCTGGTGCAATGTCCATATTAAAATATGCTGTGCCAGTTATTGTAGATCTGTTTAGATGTAGGTGTGTACATGTTGCTGAAGGACCTTGCAGGATGTGAGTAGCTAGCTGGCTGGCTCTGGTAGAATGTCGAGGACAAGCAACGACCACTGGGTTTATATGTGTTTGGACGGTGTCCAGAGATGATATCCATCGGCTGTAGTCTGCCTGTTCGGCTTGTCAAGCGAAGGAAAGGATGCATATGAAGGCAAGATTGGCTCGTGCAGCGCAGTGAATGCAATCATGATGATGAGCCATCAAGTGTGGTTGTGCATAGTCTTTTTGTCTGAGTGATGTCTTGTCGCTTTGCTCAAGATCAACTACGTACATTGTTGAACCTTGCGAAGTACACACGGCGCTCCTACTGAAACAGTTGGTGACAGGTAGCTGACAGGCTCAACTGCATGACTGTAACCGCACTGCTGCGCCTACGCAGATAGCTCTACTTCACAAGGTGAACAGGCCTGGGAACACGTGCATTGACGAGCTCCGTGGAATACAATCTCACGACGTTGTACATTCAGAATCGCGCATGTCCGCGATGTACCGGTACTTGTCCCAGCTGTCGTCACTTCACCGACACACCGGCACGGCCTAAACAGGGCCTGGGGTCACAATGCTGCTGCAGTCTGTAGTAAGGACATTATCGCGTGACCTTGCGCCGCTGCAACGGGCCGTATTGGCTGCTGCTGGGCAGAACAGCAGGCATGTATGGAATGAGCGGATGGACCAGCAGGAGGCTCTCAAGGCCGAAAGCTTCTATGATTCTACAGTAGAAAAGTATGCAGAGATGCCAGTGAAAACCTTCTCGCTGCAGCAGATGCTGAACATAGGCAGAAATGTCATCTCAGACCCCACCAAGGTCATACAAAGTGCTCACTTTGTGCACCAGGAACTCCCCAAAAGGTGAAAACCAGACGCCAACAGACCTATCAGATGCTGGAATGTCTGGTTGCTGCACAGCAGCGCTGATCATGTACATAGCCGCTATCATTCGATGTTATGATTCTGGTGCAGACTGGCAAGGCGCCTGCTGGATCTGCAGCTGCTGCCATACCTTGTTGTCACCAACCCTCACATCAAGCGCGTCTACAACGCATACTACCATGCTTTTGAGACTCTTCGCGTGCTGCCAGAAGTCAAAACTATGTCAGACAACACAGCATTCTGCACACTGCTGCGGAGGTTGGTTGATGAACACGGTGAGCAGCAGCTTGATGAAATTTTATCAGCAGCTGCAAGCTATGTATCAGTCCCTATACCTACTTCGGAATTGATGTGTTGATGATTCCATTCCAACCAGTGGCTGCTGTTCAGTGCACATTTCCTCCCCCTTTCAGCAGCAGACGATCTACATGCTGCTTGGCAAGTATGTGCGTGCGCTTTCAACATGTAGCTGAGTCAGCACTGGCAGATGTGTCACCCTTTGCACCAATAGCAATGCGGACAGAACATCATGGGCCGTGTTTTGTTATGCTGACAGCTGCATTGGGTGTTGTTTGTCCAGGGCCATTGCTTGATCTACTGGCTCGGGGCCTTGTTGAAGTGAAAGCTAAGCGGCTCGTGGGGCCAGCTTTGGATCTAGATCATTTCCTGGATAACATGTTACGCAGTAGGATCAGCAGGTGAGCACTGGTCTTTCTGACTTCCTTCTGCTCAGGTGACCTGAGATACGTCAGCCTGCTCTTGCTGGAGATTGCAAGCTGACCAGGCAGATGGGGTACCTCATCTGTGCATTTTTGACATTGATCTAATGGACAGCAATGACACTCATCTAATGACAGCAATGATTCCAGCTTACAAGAACGGAAGCACTGTTTTGGTTACAGCATTTCTGGTTCAGACAGGAGATGACTGTTTTGATTGCTGCATCACTGCTATTTCTCTACACCACTACAATGGCAGTTTCCCTTGGGGCGTTTGATACAGAGATCCTCAAGCATGTGGTAGTGACACCATCGGCTACATGGATGGCCTGCGCAGCAGGAACAACTCTCCGCTTTACATTGCTGCAAGTGTCACTCACTCCTGATTGTGTTTCCGATGTGCCTGCAGGAGAGTTATAGCTGAGCAGCATTTGCACATAGTCAACACCCGGCCAGGGTACATTGGCAGCATTGCAACAGCACTTGATGTGGCTGATGCCCTGGAGTTTGCGGGACAAAGAGCAGTACAGGTTGGTTGCTGGTTGGTGCTGGGGTTGAGCTGTGGGGATGATCGGTTGAAGGCATAATAATGTAGCATGATGCCCATGGCTCATGACAGCGGATAAGAGCAGGCAGGGGACTTGCATCAATTCTGATTATTCTCACAGAACGTGCTTTGGACTGAGCAAAATGACGACATATTCAGAGGTCCAGATGTTGACATATGTGGTATTAAGGTTCTGATATATAACCATAAGACATACTTTATATTGGAGTGTTACTGACACAGGGTTGCCTGCCGCGTCTTGTTCAATCCATGATCAGGTGTGCACCGAGGCGTATGGCTTCGCTCCGGAAGTAACGATCTCAGGCGATCTGAATGCCTTGATCCCGTATCTGCCAGCTCATTTGGACTACATGCTGTATGAGCTTCTCAAGAACTCCATGCGTGCGACGGTGGAAAGGTACCGCAACGGGACGCGGACAACTCGGAAGCGATTGCCGCCCATCCAGGCCCGCATCTGCAACGGGGACACGCACTTGACCGTGCGTATCAGTGACCAAGGGGGTGGCATACCTTCAAAATTGCTCGACTCTGTATGGTCGTACGGTTTCACGACCAGCGATACGGGGCTGCCCGGCGCGGACAACGCCTGGCAGCAGCAGCTCAGCAGCAGTAGCAGCAGCAGCGACGGGAGTGGCAGCGATATGGATCAGCAAGCAGCCTTCGGAGCTCTCCTAGCAGATGTCAATGATGCACCACGCAGGAGGTACTCTTTGGCAGGTTTAGGGTTCGGGTTGCCGTTGTCACGCCTACATGCCAGGTACTTTGGTGGGGACTTGAGGCTAATCAACCTTCCAGGTTATGGTGTAGATGCTTTCTTGACAGTTAGGAGATTAGACACAGCAGGGTGGCATGAGCAAGAAGATGGGGAGGCAGCAGTAGAAGGCCAGGCAGCAGCAGTGGACGCAGCAGTGAAGGTGCAGCAGCAGCTCGATCTCATCACACAGAGTACTCTCTGATGCCATCACAGAGTCTGTAATACACATCAAGTCCTTCTGCAGCAGCCACTAGCATGTACTACCACAGTGAAAGCACCGAGGACTACTAGCAGTACAGCAGCCATCAGCACTTGCCTTGTTGAATGCTGCTGGTGACAGCGGCCTAATTGTTCAGCTATGAAGCATACCTTTCCATATCTACCTTCTTGTTTCATATGGTAATGCATCAACCAAGGTGAAGCCTTTAGCGATGGCAACCATATGGGTGTACTTGTCATTGTAGACCATAAGCAGAATGTTGAACCGTCAGATTCTGACCAGTAGAGTTTGCTGTTGTAAAATACCTTGCAAGCTGCTGTTTCACCCGCAGCTTGAATGTGATTAGCACCTGTTTGATCAGGTGTTGGAAGTTACCTGCTCCGATTCAGTTTTTCAAGAGGTAGTGTGGCTCATGAAGCAAATTGACTTGTTGGCTGATACGACTAAGCTCTACTTAAAGGGCAGAAACCCACAGAAGAAGCTGGGACTATTCACTTGATAGTCCCAGCGGGGTCAGTTGTGTGGCCAATGACTCACTGTCGGACATTTTGTGCTCATGACTCTTCAAGTAACTGGTATAATTGAGTGGTGGTGCTGCCAGAAACAGTGTTTTTGTTTTGTGCCTTTTGATCTATAAGGTATGAATATGTGTCCACCTGCCCGTTGACGGCAGTTGTCATTGGCCAATGGGTCATGTGTTTGCGCCCGGTGCTCCAGGAGCTGTGTCCAATGTGACGTCCAGCTTTGGTGCACATGCGTGTTGACCACAATGTCATGATCTATGGCCTGCCATGGTGACCCATACTTTGAGCGTTGCTGCATTGCTGTTTTGGCAGACGACAAACCTGTGTGAAAGGTGAATCTGGCTGTGGGTCTTGTAGAATGCATACGTTTGAAGTGTTGTTTTCAAAGGTTTTGACCTATTTCATGTGGCTCAGAGTGTGATGCTTCACCTGAGCATCACTTATCACACTTGTATTTGAGCGCTATATCTGCTTGGTTCAACGGATCTGTCGAGATGGGCAGCCTAGGCCTCTGCAGTGCACACTGTGCTGCATAGAGGCTTCCTTTACTGGTCAACAAGTTCAGGACCAGTGTGCCACACCATTGGATGTTGTGCTGAGCCTCACTGATTTGGCAAATTTGTCCAGTTGGAATCCATGCAGAACAGGTATTATTTATGCTAACAGCATCGCCTATAGGGCTTAGCCAAGAGGGCTAGCAGAGTGCCGCCACGAAGACTCTTTGTGGCGGCACTCTTGGAGATGTTGTTGGCCTTGTTGTGGAGGCCGGCCGGATCCAGTTTGCAAGTTGCTCATTTTGCAAGTTTTGCACAGTTCAACCAGAAAGGTTGCAACTATTTCCAGTGACAAGTTTGCAACTATTTCCTCACTGACAGTTGAGATCAACAGTAGCGTGCAGCTGCGGGTGCACATCATCGTTTGATCAAAGCTCAGCTACAGGCTGTAGCTGATGTGTGTCCCAGCTCTCCCTTTCAAGCATGGCATGGTTTGATTACTCACCCATTGCGCAGTGTAGCACTACTGTAGTACACATTGAGGCATGCTGAAGCCTGATGTTGCAGTGAATTGTTGTTGAAACAGCCCCCGATTGGATCAGCACCCTGCTGGTTGCCAGCAAACAATCATAGAATTCATGGATGAGCAGTCATCTAGGTCATCACACTATCATGATCATGGTCGCGACCAAACCAGCAGACTCTGCAGTGCAACACCCTTGTAAACTGTTGCTAGTGTACACTACAAACTTCAAGCTGCAGAACACAACCATACACACAGTCACAATCAAAAGCTTCATGATGGGGTAGGGACATGCCACAAGTACAACAGCACCACAGTGAGGGCAGCCACACAGCACATTACCCTGTATGCAATACCAATCAAACAGCATATCTGCGTCATATGCCATATGCCTGACTGGCAACTCATTGACCGACCCTGCTGACAAGAGAGCCTGTGATCTGTAGGTGCTCACCTGCTGCACACGTTATTGTTCAGGTATTCTGCTGTTGCTGCAGCACAAACCATCATCCACTGTGCTATTCACATGCATGTCAGATCTTCTACACCATACAGCAGCTATACCAGAATCAACAAAACCAAAGACTATGCGATCTGTGCGAGTATCCACACATGCATGCAAGTGAATCTGATGCACCTTAATGATTGCCAGCTCGCCTCTGCAGGAGCATCTTGAATGCCTGTATGATGCCCTTCTCAGAAGCTGCTGTCAACTGCTTAGACTTGGCGATATCTGTCAATATTTTTGCATCGTTCTGCCGCAATACATCCAACCCTTCGGCTAGGAATTCAGACACATCTCTCGGCGCTATACTATCCGCTAAACCGCTCTGAATGACAAATACAATCACCACAAGCTCTTCTAGAGGTACTGGTTCACCGGGCTGCTGTTGTAATGCTGCTGCTATGCGTTGACTGTACGCCTCATACCTGCAGTCAATGAACAAACACAACAGAGCACACGGTTATCCCTTGGACCATGACAAGTACCATGGACCAGATTCTCTCAGCTGCCCTATTGAAGACAGCAACAACATAAGAAGTAGGGTATACTTGCGCAAAGGGCTTGACCTCGGCAAGTGTGAAGCCAAGACACCAAGGGGCAAGGACTGTGTTGGACAAACACATCAAATGCAATCAGACCAAACACCAGTTGCGCTGCCTCCCTGCCCACCTTCTCAACACTGGATCATCCTGGTTTGTTGCAAACCGCCGAGCATCTTCCGCTTGTGCCAGATCTAGTCTTATCTGAGGCGCCAGCTGCTCCAAAGCCTTGTAATACGCCCTGCTGCCAACACGGGTGATAGAGAGCTTTGGGTTTACACTGAAAGGTACAGGACCAGTGGATGAATCCTTACTGCTGCTGGGGGCCGTCATGCTGGGCTCTAGGACAACCTGTGAATACACCACACATCGCATCGCCCTTGTTGTTGACATACCAGCACCTGATACCGCTACTACTTGTTGCTGCAGGAACAGCTGTTGGTTGTGCAATTATGTGTAGATAGGAGCCTTTGTAAAGTCACGACTACATGGGAGCTCATCGTGCTAACTGACTGCCCACTGACAAAGAGCTCTACCAAAGAGGACAGAAGTCAGTAGAACAGCATCACAAGAGCCAGAACTGCATGCAAAACAACATGAAACACAATTGCACGCTAGAAATCCTGCAAATCGTGTGCTGCTGCTTGCAGCATGTCTGTGCTGCTAGTATTGTTATTACCACAGTACACTGCAATGCTATCTAGGTCTCATTGGTGAGCTTCACGTTGCCTGTGTACCCACCTGACCATCTGCTATGCTGATGAACTCCTCCACAGTCTCAGTCTTCAACTCACCAGGCCCAACACTCAATGCCATCACTGCTGCTTCAGCAGCCTGTCAGCCACAGTACAAAAACATAAGCTCCTTCAGTTGGTGTATACAGTAGCACACTCAATGAGCTGCAGACACTGCTGGCCTTCTGTGTGCAAATAGGGATTATGCAGCAACGCCAAACCTCTTTCTGCTCAATATAAAGCTGGCGATGAGTTTCTGCATTTGGACTTGAGCAACCATCCAGCTGGCAGGTATTGCTTCCAGATACAGTACAGCATCACACTATTCATGAGGATCATCACAAGGTAGCCTTTGGAGGTGTACTTATTTGCAGGATCACAGGTTGCAGTTCAATGGTCCCTCGATCCGTACCTTTTTCTTCTCCAACATTGCCTTCATTTTCTCCTTCTGCTCCTCTGTCAATGTCTTGTACTTGTTCATGTCTATCGAGGCTTTCGTGCCACTGGCTGGTCTGCCAGGGACCAGGGGTAACAGAGTCATGCTGCCACCACCGAAGCTGCTGTGGAGTTTGGCTGCTCTGAGGAAGAGAATTGAGAAAAACCTGCACACATGAGAACAAATGTAAGCGATACTGAGGAAGCAAGAGAGGTAACAGTTAAGAAAAAGGAGTGCGCTAGATGGGCAGGAGGCATGTGCAGAGAACAAATGTAAGCAATACTGACGAAGCAAGAGAGGTAACAGTTGAGAAAAGGGACTGCGCTAGATGGGCAGGAGGCATGTGCAGACAACAAGTGCAAGCAATACTGATGGTGCAAGAGAGATAATGTTTAAGCAAGGGGAATGCGATAGATGGTCCGGAGGCATGTAGAGAGCAAAGGTTCAAGCAATACTGACAGTGCAACAGGGGTAACAGTTGAATACGGTGCAATAGATGGCAGGAAGCATGCTAAGAGACAAGTTCAAACAAGACTGACAGTGCAAAAGAGGTGATGGTCAACCAAGAGACTCCGATAGATGGGCAGTAAGTATGCAAAGAGAACAAGTCCAAGCGACACTCACAGTGCAAGGGAGGTAATGCTCAACCAAAGAGAGTGCTATAGAAATGCAGGAAGCATGTCAATCTTGCCGTTCTATCGCACTCCCTTCAGTTTACCGTTGCCTCTCATTATAGCTGCTATGAGAGCATTACAGGATGTATGTGGAAAGAACAAGTTCAATTCACACTGACCGTGCAAGAGACTCTGAGGTTGTGGTTAACCAAAGGGAGTGCTGTAGAAGGGCAGGAAGCATATGAGATGCTACCCTCCTCTCTACTGCTCTCCCTTCAGTTGACCATTGCCCCTCATTACAGCTGCTATGACTGCCATTGGTAGCAGTGGCTATACTTCACCAGGAGTAAGCACACCCACACCTTCAATAAACAATGCTACTGCAACCTAAGCTGCATAGGTCACCCCCTACAACCCCAGGTACAAGCAAAGTCAAGCAAGGCCACCCAACAAGGAGGATAATCTTTCTGATAACTATCTAGCAGTATCAGCCAGCTCAGATGATCTCACTCACCCCCTAATCTGTGCTACTGCTCTAGATACAAACATGCTCTCATAGTC
>LWCB01001516.1:0-10244 GCA_001630525.1 Coelastrella sp. M60 | reverse complement strand
ATATTACAAGAAGCAGGGTGCAAACGCAGCCACCCCCTCCCTGGACGACAAAGCACGCAGCGCGCTACATTGCGAATATATTTTACTTTACTTATTACATTCCTGTCCAAGAAAGTTGGACACTATTAAGCACCTGATGCAATCAATGTCAGCACAATACGGAGATGTTACAGTAGGAACAGCTGCTTCAGAGAGTACAGGCTGACCCAAACATTAGAAAATTCACTGTCAGCAGGTCTAGGGAGGAGAAGCTGCCAGCCTCTATATCTAAATAGTGTATAGTTCTGAGGGGTAACAAGGATACACTATCTAAGTATCACAGCCACTAGGATGCTCCTGCTGTTGCAGCTGTACAGCAGCAATGTTGATAAACTAGCTGAATGCTTTATGGCCCATCTGATGCGCACGAATCAATGATCGTTGTATTGCCAACAGACTGCATGCAATAGATATGGTGCCTCTTTGATACATCAAATATACATGTGCGACTTGACACTCAAGTACAAGAAATATCATACAGATTGAGATATCAGAATCCCTTCACAGTCTTGGACATCATGGGGTACAAAAAGGGATGAATTCACCCTGTTGTTGAAGTTCCAAGCGTTTGCAAACTCATGTATGCTTGCAGCAATAAGGTGCTTTTGTTTGGCAGGCAGATGTACACGAATGGTATGAGAAGCAACTGTGCAACAAGCAGCAACTCTGCAGTGCCACAACTACACGTCCACCAAGAAAAGCAACTCTAGCATACACCAGCAGTCAACGTTGAGTGCAGAAAATTGCAAGCCCCGATTCACTTTTGCCTCACAAAAGGAAAACGTCCAAGAGCACATGAAACTGTGCTGGGGAATGCGGGAATCCAGAATAATCTACACATTCACTAGGAGTGTCAATGCTAATCTTTGCACGGTGGTCATGTTTCACCAAAAGCAACCATCAACCTGGGCCGACTGACATATGTTGGGTGTAGAAAAGCAGCAGAGGCCAGGGGCTCAGATTGAGCGTCACAAGAAGTGGAAGCGCCCCTCCTACGGCGATCCAATTGCCTTCAGCCACTGTACCATCTCCCTATTTCCACTAGCAGATGCAGCTGCAGTAGTTCCTGCAACCCAAGGGCACGGCGGTACCTGCTCCCTCAGCCACCTCATAACCCCAAAGTGCCCTCCCATTGCCGCTGCTAAGCATGTGGTCTCATCCCACTCGGCAGGAGGTGTCTGGGACCTCAGGTATTGCAGGATGTGAAGGTGGCCGCTGCTGGCTGCTTCAAAGCAAGCTTCGCTGTCGAGAGGGCAGGGAGGGGATTGGCTGCGGAGCCATTCTAGTATGTGGAGATGGCCCCCGGCTGCAGCTGCTGCACAAACACCTGTGGTAAGACAAGACAGAACATGTAGCGGAGTTATACATCATAGACGATTGAATATGGACTGAAACTACCATCCATGGTGGTCGACAGCTCTGTCACCTACAGGATGCATATGCAATACTGCTTGCTGCTTCCTATGTCTGTTACAACACTCCGTGTAGTATCATAAATGGGGTAAGCCAGCCTTACTGCTGTATGCTGTGACCATGAGCCATACTGCTTGCTGCCTTTGCGTGTTCTGTACGTCTCATGGTGCACATAGAGACATTGCAAGAAAACACTGCTGCAGATGGCTTCAAAGTGTGTTGACAAACATGTATATCATGAGCAGGGACAGAAATTTTCTCTCAAAGGTCTGGACACTGATGCGCTACCAACATGAACCCTGAAATACAGCACACACCTGCATCCCAGGGAGCTCCATTAGCCCTAAGCCACCTCAGAATTTGCAACTGCCCAGCCCTCGCAGCAACACAACACCTCAACCAAACTGGCCATGGACAAGGCTCAGGTTGACCGAAGACCCTGTGGCCTATTCCTGCAGGAATCCGATCACTGCCATGCTGTTTCCTGCAGACCTCGGAGTTTGGCTTTGTAACAATGTTCAAGAAAGATTCTCTGCTTGAGCTGGGCGTGAGGCAGTTCGTGATGTCTCTGAAAGGCATGTAGGGCTTCAGTAGCCACTGCAGGGTTTCTAGCTGTCCTGCACAGGCAGCTGCTGTGCAGGTGCTTTCACCCCATGGTGCAGGAGGATGCTGTGCGCGGCACCATTGCAGGACATCCAGGTGGCCATTGCCTGCAGCTGCGTTGCATGTTGTGATGTCCCAGTCACTGCAGGATGCAGGGTACCAACAGTGCGCAGGATTACATACTTGAGTACACAACTTTACTATGTATACCACCTGGGGCAGGAGTTTATACTCTTAAATCGTGCATGGCTGGTGTACAGCATGCAACGACATTGTCCTGCACAACATCTGCAGCTATCATAGTCTCATGACACGAAGGCACAAACTCAGCTGCTGAACGTGGTTGTGGTTCAGCCCCTATCAGCTAGCTTGCATCGCGTTATGCAATCAAACTCATCAGCAGTTCGTTGTTCACGTGCATGCAGCACGCAATCATATGTGCTACTCACCATGGGGGGTTCTGGGCTCGCAGATACAACAAAATACCCAGCTGGCCTGTTCCTGCAGCTGCAGCTGTTGTTCTACAACTCCATTTGGCCCCATGCTGCCGCAGAAACATGACACCTTGTAGGTCCCCTGCTGCAGCCCTGCAAAAGCCAGTTACAACGCAACATGGTGGGCGTAAGTTTGTTCAGTTAGCTGGTACTGGAGCAGCAGGGTCAATGCGGTCGTACAGGCTTCCAGCAACTTCATCTAAGTTTGGTGAAGGGCAAGACCCATGGGCTTGCCTTTCGCGGCAAGGGCGTACGTTGCGAGCCTATTCACGAAGCATTGCGAGTCATGCGCTTTGCAGCGCTTAGATCGCACCTGTTGTCAAGTAACTTGGTCAACATGTCAACCTGACCTTCAGCTGTTGGTAGGTACTGCTGCAATACCCACACTGGCACATCATCGCTCGTTGCTGAAATGATATGGGCTCTCAGAAGCCTGTATGCTGCTTTGCTAACCAATTTGCCTGAGTATGCCTGGGCATTGGCAGGGAGGAGCTGGAGAATGTGCAGCACGAGCTGCAGTGGGAGCTCTGGCAGTACAATCATGATGAGGAGTTGCTTGCGTGCATCATAACAACTTATCTATGTGCATCGTGGGCTACCCGTGGAATGCAACGGGGTCGTAACGTTCCATTTCACGCAACCCAGCTCAGCTGAATCAAGGCGCGCGCGAGACAGGTGGATTGCGATATCAGCACACGACAGGCGACAGTGAAGTTACATTCACGTAAGACGCGTGTGCTTGGCAAGCAATGCGCAAAGAATTCGACCCAGAATTACTTTGGCGCTGCTTCACTGCGACAGACCTTGTGTTGAATTTTCACATGCACGTGCAGCAGCCCCACACATAACAAGGAACGCAAAGCCTTTCACGACTGTTGCTGCACCTAAAATGCTTTGCAACGTGCTGCTGTCCTTACACAACACCCAGAGCTTCGTGACGTTGGCAATGACATACCATGCTTTTCCACCTCCTGCCAGCATGATGCTGTGTTACATATTGGAGACTGATTCAACAACGATTTATTAGACGTCGATGGAGCGTTCCACCAGAAGCATTGCACCTTCAGTTCCACCCGCAGTTACGCAGGTGACTTATTGCTGTTGAGCATCTGCCCGAGCTTGTGCAACACAGTGTTGCTACTTTCATGCCTGATCAGGACGCTCACCTACACACCTGCAACATACTCTGCAACTAGCTGCATATGCTCTGGCCCAATACCACAGCAGCCTCCTATTATGTTTGACCCTGCTGCTTTCCATCCCTTGGCATATGCGAGGTAGACCTCTGGCTTGATAATGCCGCTCTCATCATAATCCTCTGTAATCACGGCCACATAGGCAGACAATAAGCAGCCAGCTGATCAGCCAGGCCTGTCAAGAAGACTAAGCGTGTACCTAGCAAGTGATGCTCAACAAGTTGCTACAGCTGCAATTGGCAGCCAATGGCTGCAGCGTGGAAGACAGCACTGTGATATGCTTCCCTTGCTGCCTGAGGTCACACACCATTCTTCTGCTCTACCAAGGCATGCTCATCGCCTGTAAGCCACTGCGTGGTAGTAGTCTTGAAGCCGTTGGCATAACAGCCCACCAGCAGGTCTGAATAAGGAACAGATGCAGCAAAATCCTCCAAGTCTCAAGCAAATGAATTGCCAGCAAATAGCAACATCATTAAGTGCCAATTCATGCATGATTTGCAAGAGATTAGGGCGATCACTTGGTGCTGACTTGCATGCATACTGAACTGTTGGAGACTCTTTTGCACAAACGTGACAGGCAGTCAGCAGGAACTCAAAAAGAAAGAGCACCCACAGCACGAGCAAGAAATAGACAATGCTAGATCAATCAAAACACATGCTGATTGGGTACAGAATTTGAGCCTCCAGGAGGAGAGCTGGGGAACTGATAGTAATATCCAGTAGACATGATGCTTGATTGGTCTTGCATTGTCCCTTTCCTCTGTATTAAGGAGACTGCCTCATGCAGCAAAGTGATTGCATTGTTGTTGCCCTGACCATGTGGAAACCTTACAACAGATCACAATCAGCCACATCACCAAGCTGTATATGAAAAGCAGTTTTCCTGCACCGAGACACCATACTGATGCAGATTCACATACTACTGCACAGATCAAATCTGTACAGCCATGCATTTGCAGGCTAACAGAGGTAAAATGTTTACCTGGAGATATGTGTTGCTTCAGCACAGGCAGAGCTGCAGTAACAGCTGCAGGGGCACAACAATTCACCAGCACTGCAGCAAGGGTGGGAGTGCTACGGATTGCCTGTATTGCATCTGCGAGGGACTGCTTGCTCCTCAAGAAACAATTACTGCTGTCCTCAAGGGTGAAGGATACCCAGACTGGTTTGCCTGCAGCACACCATTCTGTGCGTATGACATGTGGAGTTTGTTTACATGCAGCAACTGTCCCAGTCCACAAGTGCTCAAGCAACTTATTCTCTCATATGGCTGATTTGGCTGGTACGTTCGATGAAGTACCTGACAGGTGTGCATGTTGGACATGCAAGGAAGCGAGTTTTTGCAGCAATAAGAACTCTGCTGTGCAATGGTAGGACTAGCGAACGTAAAGTGCAGGTTGTAGGGGTACTTTGACCAAGCGTCGCAGCAGATAATCCTCATGGGAACGACAATATTTTCTCCTTATGTGGTGGGGATGGCCTGCGAGCTACTAGGGGCAGACTCCTCTTGTGGCTCACCTAGGTCTGCTGTTGCTTGCAAGGCCGCCTGTGCCTCTGCTACAGTAGATAGGGTCTCAGCGAGGTAAACATCCACGAAAGGATGCAAGGCATTTGCTATCTGGCTGTACTCCTCAACCATGCTGGGGTGACTGGGGAGATTGGCAGTTTGGTAGCTGCAGGCCAAGGATCATAAGTCAAATGCACTGCTTGTGGGACATATGCTATATTGCACTGGGCAGTATTGTGCCATGTTGATGGGGGGGGGGGGTGTCTCTGGGCACGTGCTGAATGCCTCTGAAGTCTTGTTTCAGCAGATACTGCGGCATACATGCCTTCACTGGGTACCATGCCATGGTCTAACCTGCTGTTTGAGCGTGTTCAACAGATTAGGAAGGTTGTTAAGCATTGCGGAGTCTGCAGTATACCTTCAACAATTGCAGCACCAACCTCTCTTGAAGGGGTGGCAGGGATCCTGCAACAAGCACACGCTGCTGACTATCTTGTGCAGCCTGGCGAGCCAGCTGTCCAGCCATCTGCAGCCACACAGGCAGCATGTATGTGACCTGTTGTACGCGTTGGTTCGTGGATACAGTATCTGCTGGCACCGCTTTCATTGTGGCGATGGGGACTAGCTCAATGATGCATGCAGCCCTGGACCTGAGGTGATGCAGAAGAGATGCTGTCTCAGATGGGCTTGGGGTGTTGCAGGGAAGAGCTGTCACAGGTGGGCTTGAGGTGTTCCAGGAAAGAGCTATTACATACCCGAGTATGTAGGTATGTATAGCAGCACTGCTGTGCCACCAACACATACCCGAGTTAACGATGTGGCATCCTTCTGTCGCCCAATCCTGCTAAGGCTGTGCTGTGTAGCAACGAAATTGTTGGTGGTGATACATGTGCATCCAGCGTTGATGTATGCTGCATGTGCTTTCTGAACTGTTGCTGGTTCTGCTTCATTGGCCAGCACGCCGGCCAGGAACTGTTGATCGTACGGCAGGCCTGGTATTTGCACGCCCTGACTCTTCAGCAAGTGGCCCAAACCGCCATCCAATAGCACAGTGCCGTGCATGCCAGACGTGTACGGCAGATACTAGTGGAGGGTCCAGTCGAACAGTACTGCCAGATTTTACGTTACACGCTCAGCCGCGATAGGTACGTCATATCTTGGATAATTTAGCCCTGTTTGGTGGCAGACACCACCCATGAGGCGGGCTGACAGGCAGATGCGAAATATACATCGCTTTGGTGCAATCAAATCTTATCCCTTACCCAAACCGTTCCATAAGCTGTCAGAAGCTGTTCGTAATACTCTTTTGTAAGCTCCCACTGCATGCAAAGCACCGCTTGCAGCGTAGCACAAAGTGACATTGCACGTCCGGTTTGAATACTGTAGTGTGTTGAGGCGAGATGCAACTGCGACAACCTCGCAAAACTAAATTCTGGGCAAAACCTAAATCTAACATCAACTTTCGAGCACAGCACCCTGTTCTTGTCACATGCACTGCTGCGCTTGCTGAGCAGACAGCAGCTGCCCCTCAAGCAGGATGTAAAACAACAACAATTAGTATTAATATATATATAGAGACGTTGCTCAGGCCCCTGACAGCTCAGCAGCGTGCAGTCGGATGCGATGGTTGCCACTCTGTTGGTAGAGTTGCTGTTAGACCTCACCCAGCATTCGCAACCCCTAACCAACACGGAATCCCGTGATGAGTATCAAAGGGTCGCAAAAGATGTATGTCGGACCTGCACGATAAGCTTGCAGCAGCTGAATGTTGTCAGAAGCCAGTTGCA
Organism: Coelastrella sp. M60; assembly: GCA_001630525.1. Lineage (NCBI taxonomy): Eukaryota > Viridiplantae > Chlorophyta > Chlorophyceae > Sphaeropleales > Scenedesmaceae > Coelastrella > Coelastrella sp. M60. The sequence continues at coordinate 3,205 of LWCB01001516.1, read as the reverse complement.
AGAGTTGAACAGTCATGGCTGGCAGGAACTTGCTGAACAAGGTGTTCTGGTGGCAGACGCAACAAAGTGAGCAGCACTGGGTGCATGTATGTGTGAATTGACGGCATATATACGTTTAGATGCAGTGTTTCTGATCAGGAAGACACTCTTGTTGCATGCCAGCACTGCTTGCTGCTGTTTTCACAACTAGCTGTCCGTTCCAGTAGTGCAACACACAATTGCCAGATTTGCTGGACTTGTTACGGTGAGATGATAAATACTACGAATGGTATGCAGGACATTGAACGCACTTATGCGCTACGGCTCCAACATACAGGCATGCACAGCTGCAGTTGCCTATTCATGGCTTCTTCGAGCACCTGGAGCTCCTGTGAGTGTGCTGAGACCTTTGCCTCAATCATCATAAGAAGAGCTTTCAGCTGCCGATGAACGCACAGCGTGCTTACACATGCCCGCAATCGTGACTTGAACGATATCTGACGGATAGATGAATAAAATCTAAGTTTCAAACGGTACCTAACAAGGTGCTCAGCAGCAGCAGCAACAGTTGGCCAATCTAATTGGGGCCCTGAAACGTGTCATGAGATTGTAATTATTTGGTGATTGCTTCGCTGTGACCAGGTCCACCACATGCTGGATACCCTAACGTTCTCAGGCTGCCTACAGCGCGTGAAAGAATCAGTCTTTGCCAGCACCACCAGCAGCAAAGGCAAGGCCAAAGCAGGCGCTACACAGCAACAGCATGCAGACGCTTCAGATGTGGAGGATAACGAGGCTCCATCAGCGCCTGAAGCTGCCACAAACCGCTCAGGCTCTCAAGCAGTGTCATCAGCAGACTCTGAGCTCTCTCTCTGTTTGTGCCACGAAGCATTGATGAACCTTGCGGCAATGGCACAACAGACACAGCTCAGAAGTTGTGATGAAGTGTTGGCAGCTGGTCTGGAAGGCTGTACAGACTTCTTGAGCGTCACAAAGACTGCCAAGGTCCCCTCAAGCAGCAAGGGGCTTGGTCTCTCTGCAGGTACAGTCTGTGATCAGCAAGACAATACATACTGCATTCTGCCAAGCCAGGACTCAGAAGCAGTCCTTACTTGCTGTCTCAATCACTCTCAGTTGCTTATGAAGCAGGTTACTCAGCTTACAGCAGCTCTCTCCTTTGTGTGGTTGCAGGCAGCATCAGTGCAGCAGCTTATGCCCTGCTGGAGGCGTTGTTTGACCCCAGGCATGGCACAATGGAGGACATGGCAGCATCACTGCTGCCCCGATTGACGCCACTTATGGTGGGAGCGGCAGTGCCTGCAGTTGGGAAGCGCACTGCTGCCGAGGTCGCTGCAATACGCACATCAGCGGTTGCTTTCGTCAAAGGAGCTTACAGGTGATCAACTTCATCATCAAAAAGGTTCAGCAGAATAGGATCGGCATCTTAACATGAAGGTGTGTTGATGTCAACTCGTGTTGCTCTTATAATGGTGTCTTCAAGGAGCGTCCAGCATACTGCTGCATGTTTATTTCATTCTGCAGTCGTCACCCGCCCATTCAGGATGCAGTAGCTGCGCTTGCCCGTCACATTTGTCTGAAAGCACAAGACAAGGCAGATAGCAGAACAGCAGCTATCAAGGCATGTGCAGAGCTAGTGGTTGATCTACCACAGTGGGAGCAAGAGCAATTTGTGGGCTTTGTGTACAAACTCAGCACCAGCAAGCAGGTAGGTGGGAGACTGCTGCACCCCTATGCATACCCACTGCAACGTTCGTGTTTGACAGCTACAGCTCTCAGTTGAGTTGATATCAAGAGCATCGATCGCAACATGGCCTAAGTTGGCATCCTCTGCAGTTTGTTATTGTTGGCAGATGTACAAGCGGTCAATCCCAACTGCTGTCTGCTCTCCTTCTTACTCCAGTGCTCTTCTTCTTGCATTGATAAAAAACAGCTGCTAGCTGTCACTGAACTATAGGAAGTATTGATTGTAATAGGGCCTATGCTGGCATTGCCTGAGGGTCTGTTGGCAGATGCACAAGTGGTCAACTCTATCTGCTGTCTGCTCTGGGTTCCCTTTTTGTTTCAGCTTGGATTGCGCACTCTATCAGTGGGACTGGCCAATCACCTGTTGATGAATCTCCCCGAGCCGTTCAAAAGAACGACATTTGCAGCAGCACAAATGGATGCTGCTGCAGCAGCTGCTGCAGCTGAAGACCATGATACAGCAGCAGCTGCTGAGGCGGGGAACTTGCTCGCAACTGCCACTCCTGCACCTACTCGAGTGGCTGGCGTGAGAAGGGCTGTACCTGAGGGAATGGTGGCAGCACCTTGGAGTGTGGTGGCACTGGCAGCACTGCTGCATAGGTAAGATACAGAGTTTTGTATGTATCGTGGGTTCTGTGGGAGCTCTGACCTACACCCTGGCTGATAGCACTGATACATGTTGTGATGTAGACTGCATTTTGCCAGAACTGATGCTGACGTGCAAAGAAGGCGGCATAATCCCTCTACACCACCAGACTTGTACACTGGAGTAGCTTTTCTTGTGATGCAGCAATTCTCTGCGTGGATTTTTGCTGTTGTGGTTCAGCTTGCCATGCCTGATCCTGCGGCGTTGATCAGTGGTGTGTAGCCACACAATATGTTACATTCATCCGCTTGTATGCACCTGCAGGTGCAGTGATAAGTCTGCTGTTGTACGTGGTCGTGCGCTGGCAGACCTTGCTGAGATTGTTGACTGTTTTGCCAGCTTATTGGCTGAGGATCCCAGTAGCGAGCAATATCAGGTTGCTGAGGCCTTTGTAGAGGGACTGGAGGCTGCAGCTGCAATGCAGGTGGGTTTGTTTGAATTTCATAACATCAAAGCTGTCTCTAAGAATCTGAAGCTGCAATAGCACGACATTGGGGGGCTTGTCTCTAATGGGATTGCATCTACAGCAGTCGGGGGGTAGCTGTGTGTGCTTCAGGAGAGTGTGTAGTGTTCAATCAGCATATGAATCAGGCTTCAGTGACCATATTGACTGCGTCACATAGGTACCCAGCCATGTCAAGGGACAGGACAGCAAGCAGCAGCAGCGCAAGAAGCGCAGGGCTGCAGATGAGGAAGATGAATCAGATGATGAGGGTGATGGCCATAAGAGGCGTGGGCGTAGGGGCCATGTTGATGACGAAGTTGGCGGCAATGCTGATGTGGATCCAGGTAGCTATGATTGAAACACAGAAGGGT
>LWCB01001497.1:0-13899 GCA_001630525.1 Coelastrella sp. M60 | reverse complement strand
AGGGTATGCTGTGGGACTCCCAGCAGCAGCTGCTGCCAAACTCGCCGCGTTATGTGGCGGTACCAGTTCATGGCCTTTCCTGCATGTTCAGGGCCGATGAGCTCAGTTGGCCGCAGTATGCTGCTTGGTAGGCAGTGCATCAACATTGGTAGTGGCCGAATGTGACGAAGCAGCAGTCAGAGCCTACTTGTCAAGGTCCCGATGCTCTGTCGTGTTGTTGTGTTTGTTGATGATATGTTATTGAAGCATTTCAAAGTTGAAACAACTATGTAAATGGCTGGGATGCTTTGTATATGTGTTGTTGTGTCAGCTCTTCGCTCAGCCACATAGCTTGCACAGCTATTGGGGCAGGCTGGTTGGTTGGGATGCTTGCAACGACAATTCATAGGGCAACAGCTTGTGCAGTATGCGCTCACCATCATCGCATGGTTTGCAGACATCGGATTTTGTCATGGCTTTGAGGAAGATGTTGGTGCCTCGTGTTGTGCCTTTCAACGGCTTTTCAAAGCGTGTTTACCAGACCCATTGCAAACAATGGTGGCTAGTCTGCTGTCCACAAATCAGTGTCTCGATTGAGGTACAGCAGACATTGTGGGCGCCTAGGGATGCTGCACAGCTTTCACCCGCTTGTACAGAAGTGTTGCTTATTGCTATTCATTCAAACGTAAGTGCCATATGCAAGTAGCTGACATTGTGAGATCAGGTCTGGTCTCCGTGAGGCACACTGCTGCTGTGTTATTGCAGTGGTCTTGTCATGAAGCCTTGCTGTTCCCCTCTCCAGCTTTGCAGCAACGCTCTGGGGCAATTGGCGCTTTTCGATCTCAATTTGGTTTTTGTGATGGCATGGGTGCAGTGTGTGCTGAGGTGTATTGGCTATGCTATGGGTTGTGAACTACAACCTCCAGCATGATTAGACATGAGCATTACATATAGGCTATACTGTGGATTGAGATTGTCAGGCGCCTGGGGTTAACACCTGAGCTGTTTCCGTAGCCTGTTCTGCTGATGCAATGCAACATGGCTCGCTTGGCGCACAGCCTTTGTTATGTCATTGACCAACACGTGGGAATTGTGTTGTGTGTGAGATTGTGTGGACGTTGTTGTTTCAGACTCCGACAATGATTGCTAGAATTGTGCTATTCGTGTTCTGGTGCTGTCAAGCTTTGCAATTCTGCCTGTCAAACAGTGTTGTCAACAACATGAAGACAGCAATGCAAGCAGCTGCCACGCGAGCAGCATTATGCAGTGCTCGTCACACAGCAGGACACAAGGTGTCCTGGCCTGGCAGTACTAGCTGGCCTGTTCACGCATGTTTTTCAGCACATGTTCTTGTCAGTATTGGGTTGTGAGAGTTGTTCTCAAGAGTCATAGCAGTATGCAGTGGCTAGGTGTGCCAGGACAGTGCAAGTGAGAAATGGCATGCATCTATCGTGTGCAGTTGTCAGCAGCATCTGCAAAGTCTTTGAGGAAGTTTGCTGTTATGCGCCCGCTGCCCTGGTTGCACTGAGCTTTGCTTGGATTTGTCTGCTGTCTCGCCACCAAGGGCCAGACAGGTGGTGGTTGGCCAAGCCAGGTTTGTGTGTGTGCGGTCAGTTGCCACATGATGTGATGGTGCTAATCATTGTTGTTCTTCATTTATGCACAAAACACTGGTTACTCATGTCAGAGGACAGTCAAGGAAATGTGGGCCAAAGTACTCAACAACATGTACTATGTATCAAAGCAACACAGCATAGAGCCATGTGTCCTGTTGCACACTGCTGCAGGCCGACATTTTGAGTGTCGTAGGTTCACTGCATGTAGCCATGTCAATGTTTTGGACCTTGGTATAATGTCTTTGAGCCCATATTTGGTCTTAGCACACTGATTGGTCTCCTCAAGAACTGGTAGTGGATCTTGGAAGTGTACTTGACCCTGAGTAACATAGGATGCATCATATGCAATATAACATGTGCAACCCGTCGAGCAGGCTTCTCTGGTCCGGGAGTATTGCTGGTTTGCATATTCAAAAGTCACTGCAGCTGCCTCTGTGCAGTCTGAGATTTCATTGAAAGAACCTTGCAGGCCGTCAACTCATGCAGGGGCCTTTCATGTGTTGGTTGTGTTGTGGTAGCTGTGGGTGCTATTGCAACATTTACATAATATGTAGCACTGGCAGGTGCATTCACAGTAGCAATATCCACCCCAGCCATCAGGCCGTTGCGGAGCAGAACAATCAACAGCATAGGCAGGTTACATGGTGCATGGTGAACACTGTACACAGGTTGTGTTCAGCATATTGTATGTTGCATGGCCAAGTTTGTATACATACTGGGTTGCCCACTGGTGGTCACATACCAACGTTGACAGGCCATGTGATCTGCACTTGAGGTAGCAATTACTACTACTTGCATCACTTACTACTACTCGCAACTTGATTCAACCCATGTTTCAGCAGTAGTAACACCCACTCTGGCTGACCTGTTATATGGAAACCTCAAATACACAAGCAATTGTCCTTGCACCTCCCCTTCAAAGTGCTAGCATGCTCACACAACCCGGTATTGGAAAGACAGGAGGGCAGCAAGCACACAGAACAACAAGCAAGGACCTAGTCATGCAGCACACGTAACATGCACTGCACCTATCAGGGCCGCTACTAGTGGTGCTGAGCACGCTGCAATATTGTGAAGTGACCATCTCTCAACGATTCAACAAAGTCCTAGCACCAGCTGCAAAGAGCACCAAATAGTAGTAGCAGGCTACCACTATCTATGCTGAGCAGCCTATTGTTAAAGAAGGATATCTGGCTCGTTCAGCAGACTGAATGCAATGCTGGCCAACAAAAACAAGCACTTGCTGCTCCCAAGGACAAGCAGTCTGCCACAGGCATTGGTGGCATGCAACACAAAGTATCAACTCATGTCATGCCCCACAGTCGCATGTGAGCCAAGAGGGCCACCATGCCTTGCAGCCAGCAGGGAACCAATGGCAAGAGTCAGTGACTGGTAGCATGGGATGCACAGAGGACTGTCTGTGGGAGAGTGATGAATATAGAGGTACTGACCAGGATGTCGCATCAACAGAAAGTATTTAGAGCCACCACGGAAGACCATACTTGGGTTGCAAGGACTGAACAACTTGAAAGTACAAAAGCACTGTAGTTTGAAAGCAGTGATGGCAACGACTTCAGAAATTATCAATAAATGCAATACATATTGGCATACAAACTGTACAAACTTTGCAATATGCTCTTGACACAGTAACCATATGCGTATCATGAAGGATAAACTCCGTCTTTATATCACATCTGCCTTTGAAGTCACGTACAAACAAGCTTTTCATTGTGGCGGCAGACCACATCTAGCAACCAACAAGGAGACAAGACATAATAAGGTGTCTCAATACAGTTATTGAAAATTGGCAGCACACACACAGGCTTGTTGCGCTGATTGATGCAGGAAACCACTTCTTACAACAACTGTAGATTCTTGACATCACGACAAGTCTGTACTGCGCCATGGCAAGAATTGTAGAGACACCATCAGCATCACGCTCCCGTACTAGGGACATGACACTCCTTTGCCTCAAAGAGTGACTCTACTGCTGAGGTGCTCCTGCTGCACCTGATACTGCTTCACTCCTAGCTTGGTGCAGACCATCAGCATTCAGTGACGCCTGCAACGCTGTTGTGCCTGAACACCGGCAGCTGGATAGCACACCACACACGCCAGTGCCCTGCCTGCTGCACACTGGCTCCTGCATTGGTGGCTGCTGCTCTTCTGCCTCTCCCACATGTTGAAGGTCCACACCTGCTGCACCTGCCACCCCTGCACAGGCCGGGCAGCTGTTACCAGGTGATCCCCTTGAAGGCACTGCCACAGCGGTTGCAATGAGTGTGCCGGCAGCCTGCTGCTGCTCCTGCCTGCAGCCGTGAGCATCGTCCTGCTGCACCAAGGTGGTGTCTTGCAAGGTCTCTGCAGCTGTGCCGTGTGCCTGGTGCTGTATTTGCTGCTGGGTATGTGCAAGGGGGTCTGCTGCTGCCACATCCCTTTCCTGTGCAGTGCCAGCTCCTGGTGCAGCTGCTCTTGGTGTAGCAGAATCTGCCTGATCATCATTCTCAGCAGCAACCCCAGCTTGACCACACACAGCCCCCTCAGCAGTACTCCCGATCAACACAACATCATCACCCTGCTGCTGGTGCTGCTGTTGCTGTCCCGGGTAAGCTGCCATACTACTGCTCTCCCCGCTCTCCTTCACCGGCTGGAGTGCATGCACAGGAAACCAGCACCTCCCTCCACAGGGAAGAGATATTTCAACCACTGGCACTGCCTGACCAGCATTGTCCAGCTGCACACTGTCACTCACAACACACCCCTGAACCCAGGGAGACACAAGCCACTCCACATCCTGATTGCCACAGCAAATCCGCCGCTGAATGACCTCCTGCACCAACTTCAACTGCTTGCGGCTACAGGCAGTTCGCTCTGACCATGCTGCTGGCACTGCCATGTTGGGCTTGCACCAGACATAGTCACCTACCATGACCCTGGGCAGCAGCTGCTCACAGCTTGCCTCCACATATCTCACCGCTGAATCAGTGTCCACAATGTATTTTCTAGCCAGGCAGCCAGCTCCCTCTTGGCCTTCAACAGAAAAGATCTGGCCAGTGAAGGCGACCCTGCTGACAGGGTCAAGCCAGTAGACAGAATCATGCAGCTGATACAACAGGTGGCGAGCGATGTGCAAAGGATCCAGCACAGCCAAAGCATCCTGTTGCTGCTGTGGCGGCTGATCGTGACCAGCATTGCTGCCTGTGTGTGTTGCTGTTGGTGGCTGGATCTGACCAGTTGATGCTGATGGCAAGATGCCGATGCTGTCATCATCCCAGTCACCCATCTCCAGGTCATCTAGTGAGTCAGTGTCTTCAACATCAGCATTTGCAGACCCCAATAATTGGCCATGGTGCTGTTGCAGTGGTGGTGGTTGCTGTGACAGAATGGAAGGCAACTCCAGAGTTGCAGACTGGTGCACTGGGCCGCTCTGACCCAGGCCTGTGAGCGTGGTCAAGCCAGTCAGTCCCTGATGCTGCTGCTGCTGCAGAAGTCCCGTTGCAGTTATGCTGTGCGGTGTAGCAGCAACAGGATGCCCAGGTGCTGTTGCATTGACTGTGGTGTCTTCTGTATGTTCTCCTGAGTGCGACAGTGCCACAAGCACATGCGCTGTCTCCAAATCTTTGCCCAAGTCGCCGCTCCCACTCGGCAACTTGGTCTGCTGTTGAGGAGGTGATGAACGACGGCTGCTGTTGTCCTGATCATCGGCAGCTGAGCCCTCACCACACTCTGAGGTGCTGATGGTTGCTGAGCATGGAGAGCTGCTGCTGCGCTGGCGTTTGCCGGGACCACCATCGACACCTTCTGCCTGATAATTCATTGCTACAGGTACTTCACTGCAGCGTTTGCGGAGTCTTACTGAGGGGACCTGCTGCTGCTGAGGTGGCTGCAGCGGTATAGGTTGCAGAGATGTGCTTTGTTGCTCGGCTTCGTATGTCTGCATGCTGAGAGCAAGAGCTCTCTGCATGTCCTCATCGTCCTGTTCTTGCAGCTGTGAAGAACCTGTGGTACCTGCATCATGGACATGAGACATTGCGTTGGTTATCTGCATCACTTCTGTGACACAGAGTGACTAATTGATAAGGATCCTATGCAGCTCCCCTGTGATATCGTGTTGAGATGCATGAGTACTGCACTTCAGTCTAACGCAACAAGCTCATGATGTAACTGGGAAAGCATTTTCTGTGCCCAATCATGATGCTGCCTCCTTACCGCTATGCATTCCTAGAGTCAGGCTTGCAGCTATAGCTTCTTTGAGGTCTCTATCAAAGTCATCATCCTCACGGACTAGATCCACAACGCCACTGTTGGCCATGAGGCAAGGCCCCCTGGAGCTGAGTTGTGGTGTCACAATGAGGTGAAGACTGCAGCCTCGTCGCCTTGCGTAACTACAATGTCATTGCTTGATGCTTCTTGACGTATTTGCAATGGTGTAACTCCATCTGCTGGGAATACACGAGCTACAGTGACAGCAAGCAGTATGCTTAGCCCCACTTCACTGCACCACGTTGTCATGTATTGCTTGTCTTTTTGCTAATTCTGTGTCGAAACCGAATTATCGCACAGCACATTCAGTAAATGCGCAATCGTGCCCGCGGAGGTCACACCATATCTGCATTGGCGATAGTTAGGGCCATGCTTAGCTGTCCCTCTTACAGACTACACGTACTCTTGGGTACTTTCATGATGCTCCCAACAAGTGCACCCGACCAGCTGAGCAACACATACTGTGTGTCAGCAGCACAGTCGTCGCTATAACATGCTGTGCAAACCGTGTTTGCCAGGTTCACATTGATGTTTGAGGTGCTAACGAACTTGTTTCTTGCATTTTCCGTCTACCCTCTTTGGCGGAGCGAAAGCCTGGTTGATGCGTCCGTGCAAGTAGACGTGGCAGGCTGCACAGTGTGCTGTGCACACTCATCATCCTCAGCAAGGCTCCTTTGTGTACACCGCTTCCCAGATGTTGCTTTTGTTTGCAATGGAGAGAATCTCATGCATGAGTTCGATGTCGCATGTCGAACTGCTGGCACGTGCTGGTACAGTATGCGGCAGTACAGACTTTGATTAGATCTTTCAGTGCTTTGGCCACAAATGCAAGTGCAACCCCAATTTTGAACTTAGCGATCTCGTGAGTGGCAGAAGTGTGAAGCACTGCTGTCAGGGCATCTGGATCATCACCATAACCCCTTGCGTGATACTATCTGCTAATCTGCAAGGGATATAGCAAGACCTGTAGTACGGGTCTGAATGGTCATAACCTGGCCAGCTACCTCAGGACTGCACGATCTGCACCACCATCGCATTCAGCATGTCTGAACATCAGACTGTAAGTTGCACTAAGACTTAAAGGGAGACAGTGGTACCGGTACTGCGATTTGCAGGGCACAAAGCATCATCAGGCGCAACCAATTAATTGTCCTTATCAGCAAGCACTGCAGTCATTTTGCTGCACGAGCCACTTATTACGGGGGTTTACTACTCCGTTGCAGGCCCGTCGTAGCTTGCCTGGGCTTGCATCTCACTAACCTCAACAAGCTGCCAGCCAATATGTTGAGCATGAGTCCCAACATATGTGATGTCATACAGCTATGATAGGCATCTTACATGTTGCATGGCCAAGTTGTTTACGCCCAGGGTCATTTGCTCTTCACAATGCCCCAGCAGACTGGGTGGGTGCATCATGCACTAATAATGTTACCACCGTTTGAAACGCGCCTCTGCAGAAAGTTCACTGCAGCCTGTCTGCCCAAGGCAGTCAAACCACTGTATGCGCATGCTTGACTTGCAATGATCATCTTTCATGCAGGTGGCACATCACTGCTGCTATGCCTGTGCCCAAGCATAAATGTACTGCGTACTTGTATATGGTCAGCCGGACCATATACGGTGTCGTGCCCTGTCGACTGCATCATGCAGTGTGTCTCAGACGCAATGCCGCTTGATGACATGGGGTGTGGAGACTCAAAGCAGGTCTCAAAACCAATACCCACTGGTTACTTGCTGGCTGAATGATGGTGTGTCCGACAGCTTCGAGTCGAACGTTTGACTTCTGAAAAGCCTTGAGCCAAGCCTTGACTGAGTCACAGGCTGCAAAGAGAATGCCATGAAGGCTGATAAACCCCAGTGATCGCTGCTCTCTAATGGCCGCCATTCAAGATAGAAGCTGGGACATCATGATTGTTGTGAAGTAGCCGGCTCTGAACCCTGTGCAACTCATTCGGACCCGTCTACTTGTGGCAAATGGTGGGGCGGTCACTGGACCACTGGTAGCAGTACTGTTCAATTGGAGGCCACTTCTCATCAAACAGTAACATCACATTCAAGCCTAGTGTGACTACTGTAGCTACACTGTAATAGCTGTACAAGAGACAAGAAGAGGTCAACAGACTGTGACCACGCACATGGAGGCGACTCGCAGTGCAGTTCAGAGCTACAGCCTGTAGCTATACAGTGTATAGCAGAAAAAACATGTTTGAAAATTTTTGAACAGAATGTAACCACTGGCAGGCACATTGAGGCGAGTGCAGTTCATCAGTGAAACATGTCACTTGAAGCATCACGATTTATGTTGGCACTTGTAATCACTGTTCTCCTCACTCAGTAGATGGGATGTATGTCAAGTCCAGCTGCCTCATGACGAGCTTGCAGACAAGGACATGTACATTGCCGTCAGCACAGTGCGTCGTTCAACGACCTCCAGGCTGGAGGTCAGCACATGCAGCTGCGGGACTTGACTTGTGCAGAATGAGTGACAGATATGGAATGCAACGCTGCTGATATAGATGATCATATACAGTCTAGAGCAGCCTGTGGACAGCTGTCATGTGCAGCATACAGTCAGCAGTCATCATGGTGCACATGAGCAAACCATAAACAAACAGCTGTGCTACCTTGGTGTCACAAGGCTGTGACATCTGACAAATACCTCACACACAATATCATCTTGTCACGACAAGACAACACCAGTGTGTTGCCTACCCCAGTTGTAACACAACAGCAGTGTTGGCCACAGTCTTGTGCTACACTTGTTGATTAAACATTGTTGCTGGCTAGTGCTGCTAGCTAGCGGTTCGTGGCAGCGACAATCACTTGTCCACCTGCTTGAGACCTTGTGCCAGGCCACTGCACCAGCACACAACAGCAAAGATATGAACAAGAATACTGTGTGAACAGACTGATCAACAGCTTGATACTCCCAGAGATGCTGAAGAGTGAGTGTATACATTTGTTGACTCCCAAACTATGCCACAAAACATCAAAATCAGCAGGCATACAGGCAATGTGACAGTCATTGGCACACCACAATAAGCAGAAGGTGTGAGATCTAGCTGGCATACTTTTCCAGCAAATCATATCCATATTGTTCCTGAGTTGCAGCTTGTGAGCTGTGGCTCACAGAGAGTAACTGGTCCAGGTATGCTATGTGATTTACTGCTACAGCTGCCACTGGCTGTTGCTGCATGGTTGCTGCTCTCTACTGGATTCCACCATACACTGGCATCTGCAACCCTCCAGGCATTGCTGCAGGTGAAGATGTGCATGAGTGCTACCTGTACTGCTGCCTCATGCTTGTCATCAAGTTGGCTTGAACTTGCTGCTGCTGCTGCTGCTGCTGTCAAAGCACCATCAGCTGCTAGCAGCGCTGCAGCTGGATGTATCTATCGACCACTGCTGCTGCAAGATCCTGATCAGGACTGCCTGTTCCTTCCCTGCATCAGCTTTTGTTGCTCTGAAATGAGCCTCCAAGCCTTCACCAGCTGCTCGTTCAACGTTGCTGCATCATCAGCAGATGCGGCAAACGCAGCAGCTGCAGGCTGATGCACCCGCCGTGGTGCATACACAGTTGTATGGATCCGCCAAAGCAGAAGACCCATGCTTCTTTGCACCTCCTGCAGCAGGTACCTCTCATCTTTAGCCCTAATGAACTTCCTTTGCAAAGCCTTGACTTGCACCTGCTCGTAGTTTGAAGCTTGTTTTGCTGCTTTGACTTCCTCCCTCAACCTTTCAATCTTGGGGTCAATACTGCTGAAAATGCGTTGGCATTCCGCACTTATCAATTGCACACTGCTCAGGACTCCCAACAGACCTGGGATGCCAGCTACTGCTGCCTGCCGCACCACATCAGCCAAGTTGATGACCGCACTGTGCATCTGCCTCCTTGCACCTTCAAAGTCCCCTCTGGCAGCAGCAGCTACAGCATTTCTGGCAACTGGCACTGCATAATGGTCTGCAAGGTCCTGGGCTGGAGTACCCCACACAAGGACCCCTTTTCCCTGCTTGCTGTTCAGCTGCTGCTGTAGCTCTGCATTCTGACTCACCAGATATGCCAGCATGTCGGCAGACACACTGGCACTGTAGAGCTGGTCTTTGCAGCTAGCCTGGCACACATCTAATACAGAACAAAGGTCCTGTCTGCCACCTTGAGCCAGGTACAGCCCGCATCTTACGGCAGCGTGGCTGAAGATCAGACGCAGCGTATTGAAGGCTGCTTCGCTGATCTCCAGCCTCTGGTAGGTGCGGTAAGCAGCAACTGCTTGCTGATAAGCAGCAACCGCCCGCCTCTGATTGTCTGGGAGTCGATTGGGCACTGTCTGCAGTGCATTACTGCTGTTTCTCACTTGACTAAGTGCTGCTGCTGCCGCTGCTGCCACTGTGGTAACACTTCTGCCCACCTGCTCTATGCACAATTGTTGGCTGTTCTGGCTCAGAGAACCCCACAATGATTGCAGCCTCGTCCACAGCTCTGCAGCTTCTTCACGCTCCACAGCTGGCACATTCATCTTGTGCAACCTCTGCTGCAGCTGCTGAGATGTCAGCTGTTCTGGAAGAAGACTGCTGCTGCCATTGACACCCCACCATTGCTCCTGATGCTGATTTTTGATGTGTGACAAGAGCATGTGTACCAGCGCATGAGGGTCAATGTCCCTGCCACTCAATTTGTAGGCACCCTTGGCCTCCTTGATGAGCAGCTGTGTTGCCTGGGTGGCAAAGCGTAGCTTTGGAGATGCCTGCATCTACACAACAACAACAGCACAACAACAACAGCGAGCAGACAATGAGTATATTGAGGTTCTTGAGAAGCACAACATACACCGCCATTGACAGGCTGATGACCGTTTTACGCCAAGCCAAACAGCACTGTGCGGCACAGTGCATGCTGGCTGGGGACAAGCAAGTCATAGCAAGATCAAGGGTGGCGCCACCAATCAGCTGTCACCACACACCCACCATTGTGGCAATGAATGCTGTTTCGGAAGTTGCCCCTGGAACGTCTCCAATGACAATGCGAAATCTGATGGGCTCAGAATTGATGCCCAGCTTCAGTGACACCTCAGCAGCTGGTCCAAGACTGCCAAATTCATCATATTCAAAGGTGTCCTCGACAGTGCCTGGCCAGTGCTTGCAAAGGTATGCCTCAAGACTTTTCAACTTGAGGAGCTCTGATACTTGTTCCTGGTGCAAAGTGCCTTGATGCGAGGGATTACCTGTCCTGCATCCTTGCACATTCAGCAGCATCAGATTCAAAGGTGCTGCAGCTGCAGCAGCGCCGCTCACCTGCAGAGGTAATGACAGAAGTGCAAGTTGCGCAGGGCACAGACAAGAAAATGGCAATGCTGTGACAGGCAACAGTAGACATAGCTAGCCCGATGCTCTCCAGTGGCATTGGTGTTATGGACTGGTCTACTGCAGATGCTATCATTGAAGTCTGTGGAACAAGCATCGCTATTGAAGTACTGTTGGATTGACTGTTGCAGGACAACTATCCCAAAACATTCGTGGGCCGCAAGGAGTGCTTACCTGGCTGCCATAGAGGACCATGTGTACGTCCCTTTGCCAGAGTTCTAGTATGATCCCAAGATCTTCCAAACTGGCTGCCAGTTGCATGTCGCTGCCCAGGTTGCTGCTTAGGCACAGGTTGTTCAGACAGACAAGCTTTGTAGAGGCCACCTGCTGCTTGCTGGTTCTGCTGCTGCATTGGCCCTGCTGTTCGATCAAGGACTCAGCAGATGTATGAGCACTATCTCCTGGCAGGCATATTAGGCTGTCATTGCTGTCGCCTGAATCCTCTGCACTCAGCTGACTGGCAACCTGTAACAAGCCAACACCATCGTCCAGTCCCTGGAAATTGCACAAATACTCCACTGGCTGAATCATGGCTGGGCCATCTGCTCCTGCCACTGCTGCTGAAGTGTTAGTGTCAGGCAAGGCCACAGACATCTGTTTAACAATCACAAACCTCTGCAGCGGCCCCTGCTTTATGTGTTCCAGCAATGCTTGTAGCTGCTGTTGCTGCTGCTGCTCATCTGCTCCTAGTGCAGAAGGGCCCAGCAGCAGCAGACTTGCCAAAGGTGCAAGCTGTTTCATGGTCTGCTGTATGCCCTGCACGCTGACAGAAAGCAAGCCCTCTAGATCCTTGATATCACGTATAGTGACTACTAATAACTTCTTGAGCCAGTCTCCTGCACACAGGTCGCCAACTGTAATATCTCCTGAATTTGACTGCAGCCTCCCCAGTTCGCTGCTAATCTTCTCGTGAGCCTCTGAACTCTTCAAGGCACGATTAAAGCGTCCCAGCAATAAGTTGTTTCCCAGCTTAAAAGCACGCCCATTTGCAGTGAGCTTGTATGAAAGGCCAGAAGGTAACTGCATCTGGTGCAGTAGTCCAGCGTTTGAGGCCAGAACTGCAAGTCGTCCCAGATGCTGGCAAAATCTCCCTTGTGCTTCTTGTACCTGCAACAGGGTAGCCAGCGGGCAGGAAAACTCTTGTTGCAGCCTCCTGATGCTAGCACAGATCACCACCAGCATCAGCCACTGCTGATGACTCAACATCTCCACGGTCGGTGGGCCGTCCTGCTGCAGGATCGCAACCATCCAAGAGACTATTATGCTACAGAGGGGTTTATTCTGCGGCTCTGTCAAAATGGGCAACAGCTTCATCAGCAGCTCATATGCTGCTGCCTTTGCAGACTCGTAACCTGAAGCGGCCTGCACGGCGAAGAGGAAAGAAGGCAGCACAAGTTGCAAGGATTATCAGCAGACATCTAGCGACTGACGTGCACGGCAGACAGGTACCACACGCAGGCTCTTATCACCAGCCTGCCCTCCATGCTTTTGATGTGTTGCACCCTTGAATGAATCAAGTAATGACTGCCCTCACCAGCAACTTATGGACTGCTTGCTCCATGACGTTGCTTGACAATGCCAGACGCCTCAAATAATCAAATTGAACATGAATGTCACTCTTCAAGTGTAAAGCTGGTAATCCTGCAGATTGATGAGGTGGTACAGCAGCCCTTGCCATTCAGGTACAGCAATGCTCTTAGCCACTGCAGATTCAGCGCAAATCACACCAGCCATTGCTGTTCTATAAGCTGCAAAGCACATTAAACAGCTGAAGGTGCAGCCCTCTATGCCCAATCACGCAGCAAGGGTGCTCGCGCCTACTTGTACGTTGCAGAAACAGAGCATGCGAATGAAGACACCAGCCACGTTGTGACGGTGTGGACGGCCTTAGAACATGAAAAGAAGTGTTCTTACACATACCAGTTGCTTGGTAGCCTCTTGGTAGAACATGTGTCCTTCACAGCAAGCGCAAGATGCCGGTTTGAGGAACAACTAAGCGTCGGCAGGCATCTGAACGTTGCATAAAATTTACTTCAATGCAGTTGTATACTAGTGTTGATAGCAGACGTTTGCGATCGAAGGTCTGTCAGAAGTTTCCTGTTTGCAACGTCGCTTATTCTCAACACTGCAGGCAGCCAGAGTACCTATCGCACCTAGTGTTACGATCGTGCAATCGTGACGTCAACTGCAGCTTTTGCGATGGGGATCTGCACTGAGGGACTGGACATTACTGAAGATACTGACAGGAGTGTCAGACAGTCAAAGACGTATTGTGTGATCACATATAGTGATTGAGACTACACTCTAATTTATATATTCAAGTTGCGTCAACGAGACATCGCACAAGGCACAAGCACAAAGCACACTGCCACGTATTACTGTATCTCACACTAGTGGATCGTTTGTAAACAACCTTCGACCATTGCTCACATGACTGCAGAGACACTGCACTTGCATCTCAAAGCTACTCCTACATCTGTCAAACACAGCCCAGAATCATCGAGCAACAGTGTTCGAAAACGTTGTTCTGACATGTCAGTCTAGTTGGTTTGCGAGAAGACATCTTTATCGTCAGGCTGCAGTCTGTAAGTTTGGATGTATCTCTGACCTTCACCGCCTATGCAGCTCAGCTCCGTTGTCGTTGCGGTGGCTCTGACGCGCTCTGACCAGGAACACTAGCAAC
>LWCB01001492.1:0-27855 GCA_001630525.1 Coelastrella sp. M60 | reverse complement strand
AGGGGGTGTAGAAAGCTCTCACAGGCAGTGCAGTGGTAGGTTCTAGGAGGTGTAGAAAGCTCTCACAGGCACTGCAGTGGTAGGTTCTAGGGGGTGTAGAAAGCTCTCACAGGCAGTGCAGTGGTAGGTTCCCTGCTGAATCTAAGTCCAATGAAGTACACCAGGGCCAGTATATATTCAGACGATGGCCTTGCTCCCCGCTTTCCCTTCCTGCCTTGCCCACCTCTACTCCTGTCAGCACCAACCAGCACAGCATCATATGTCTGCTGCACCCCAGCCTGCCCCTGCAATGTGACCAGGGCCACCTTCTGACCAACGGCAGGGTTGGGGGCAGAGCTGCTGAGAGGGGCATTGGGGGAGGCACCAAACTTGGCCAAGGCGCTGCCGACAACATGGTAATTTGTCACCACCTGCACGCCATCTGACAGGAGGTGACATCGGTTGGCCTACAAGGATGCTCATGCCTGTAGCCCCTGCACTTGCAAACCATGTACAATCTCATCCCTGGGTTTCTGATTGGAAGGTAGCCGCAAGCAGCTGCCCCTCATGCTAGCTCTATGCAACCCAACTGAGATATCATACACTACACAAGGCGTGTGGTGGAAATCATGTGCCAGAGGATACAGCAGGCCCGCCTTGTTGTGCTTACGTGCCCCTGCTTGTCCCAGATTATGCCTGAGCCATTGCCCTCGGGGACATCAGCTTCAGGTATCGCTGAAGGACCTCGACCCTGCAGGTGCAAACAGATGATGATCTTGGGCTGTAGAGTCGGGTTTCAGCTGCTCGTTTCCGGCTGAGGCAAGATGCTGGGAAAGTTGTCACTGAAGTGACCTGCTGGTGGGTTGATAGCACTGCACCATGCATACACTCAGGCGAGCTGCTTGCACTCTCGTATATCTTATACATCTGCGCTGTTCAGCCCCACGTCAAACTTCCACATGCCGTTGCTGATTTCAGTCAACATTCTGGAGATGGACAGAGGTCGCCACTGCAGACCCTGTCCCTCCCTGAGTCATGATCATCACACTATTTCGGATGGAACATTAACAAGCATATGCATGGTGTGACAGATGCATGCCGTTGCTCACCCTCAACGTGACGTCAAATACGCTGACAACGGCAGGAGCTGCATTATTGAAGATGGTGATGATGGATTGCTCTTCCTGAGTGAGCGGCCCACTAGGGGCAATGGCTGGTGTGACATCATCCAGAGTGACAGCCCCAGCCAAAGAGGGTCGCAGCAGTACACCGGAGATGGTGACTGCTGCTGCCCGACTCATGAACTGTCTACGGGAATGCTGCTGAGCTAGGTCATTGCTGCAGTGCCAATGCTGTTGGTGTTGCTGGAGCTGTACACCACCAAGGCAGACTGTGCTGTGGCTGGATGAGCGCCATTTGCCGGATTTTACTGAACAACTAGCCTGCGAAGCACCACAAAGCGCAGGTTGAGGAGGCTGCAAGCATCGGTTGCAACCGGCCCACTGGCCAACTGTCACCCCTTGCCAGGTGTGACAGTGCTCTGGTGACAATAAGGACAAGGGTCAGTGAGTGCAACAACGACACAGTCGCGGCTTCGACCTGTATCTAGTGTTGTACCTTTGGCCTAGTACTGTGCTGTGCAGGCACACTATGTTGTCTCTGGAGGGGAAACATAGGGTCCTGGCAATGGTATACCTACGTAGGTCGTGAATTGGTGTGTGCTGACTGCTACATAGTGCCATGAATGTCAATCATGCTGTCAGCTCAGCAGTGAATCCTGACATAGCAGCTTTGTCCAGGCGATTGCGTTACTCCAAGTCATGTGATGCGAATCATATTATAGTGATCTGCATGACAACTGTTTGCTGAACGTGAAAACATGTGATTTTCAATTTTTCCATTTTCGATATGTTTTCGATTTTCGATATGTTTTCGACTTATGCAATGGCGCCGCTTGATCTCCTACGTGTGGATGTACTCTGCCCATCGTACATATGCTTCAACGCCTCCATCACGGTTGATAACATGAGAAATCCGAGATGACCTTTATGGGTTTACCTGGTTGCTTGTAGCTGTTTCTCAGCGAGTGGACAAGACGACGAGACCATGGCTAGGATCTGGCCACCGACTTCCGATGCGATGAAGGAAGGAAGACACCGGATGATAAGAACCCTCCCTAGGCGTGGGAAAGCAAAGAGATAATCAGCTTGCCGGTGTGTAAGGGTGCTCCAGGTGAAGATGAAAAGAAAGGGTAATCTGCCTTGTGTTGATGTTGTCAACCGAGTTGATAACAAACGGTTTATTGAGGCTCTGTTGTTGTGCTGACATTTATCAGATTGTGTTGACACTTATATTATTCACACGAATGCGTCTGCTGCCTGACACTGTGCTCAGAGATCGACTTGCCTGGAATGGTGCTGCCCAACTTGAAGGTGCACCTGAGTATACATGACATACTCTCAAAGTCATACATATACATACAAAGTCATGTCATGTCACACGTTGCTATATATAATCAACTTTGAAAGTCAGGTGTATGCACGCGAGAAAGCAAATAACATATCTGCCTGCCTGAATGTGTGCATTGCTAAGCAAACAACAGCATCAACTCGAAAAAGCAGATTGCCTCGTAATGCGCATATCGCACAATGCTCGTATGCGGAGAGCCTGTCCTTGGCTCGTCAAACTGGCTAAAGTTACTCATGTAACTTTCGAATCAACCGCAGGATTGAAGCACACCATTACATATCTAGGCACATCAGCTGGCAGTAAGAAAAAATTTTGGAGCACATGCTCGCTGCTGCTCGCAGCAGTTCACACCCAAAAGCAATATCACCTTGTGCTGAGAATCAACGAACACCAACCGCAGGCTGGGTGACATCCACAGGCCAACAAACATGCAAGCTTCATACTGCATCCACACATTTTCTGATGCACACCTTTGTCCTGGCTGGGTGCACATATCTCTATTGCCTACTATGGTGTCCTGCTGCCTACAGATACATACTTGCTGATGAACATAATTCATATGAGTGATGCACCATGGAGTGCCACGGGAGTCCTTACAATCAGACACTTGCTGATAGATAGAACATAAGTGAGTGGTGCACCATAGGTGTCACAAAAGAAGGCGGCATTGATACAACCCAGAGACCCCATAAGTACGTCAATTCCCATCCTGAGCAAGGCGAACTGAGCAAGGCCTACGAAGTAAAACAAGGAAGGCAACGTGACACAAGCAACCAATCTTGACATACAGAAGCGTACCCACTAGATAACCCAGTACAGAGGAAATAATGGCAGTACCCCTCAGTGCTATGTGCTGCAGCTGTCTCCCGAGCCAACCCTGCACATGCACGACTTCCTCATTGCTCAACCTACCACACAGCAGACAATCACACACACACACACACACACATGAGCGTCTGCACCTCTCAACATTGGCAGCAGCAGTGACATTATTTGTACATACCTTGCACCGAACAGGGAATATAACAAGAAGTTTGTGGAAATTTGTTGCAATTGCATATGCCATGTTTTTGGATGAGACACAACCTTGAGCAGCTAGCAGGCAACAAGGCATATACTGCTGCACATACTTGATAACGCCCCAGGTACCACCACCCTTGAAGCAGTGCTGGACAACACAATGGACAGTTCAACAGAATCCCCAAACATAGTCTTGCGCTCAGCTATAAGCACTGCAGCTGCTCACATACACCTGAATCCCTCCCTGCTGTGGTTCACTACACAGCAGATAACCTACAGACCATCTCCGGGCCACTCACATGCGATTGATATGTTCAAGAAGTAGCCTACGAACTTGGCTTGACGATGTACCAACTCATCATCGACATGGGTGAAGAGTGTGGTTCAGGCCAACTGGATTGCCATTTACATTGATTGCAACATATGGTCATAACTGCCTCATGTATACCAATAGAATTATGGTTTCCTAAGCTACTGCCGCATGCGTCCAGCCAGCCAGTCACCCACCCACCACTGCCCTGCTGCCACTGGGTGGGTTCCCTCTGGCCAGGACCACCAGTGGGCATGATGGTGCCACTTGTCATAGATGTGTACCATCAGCAAACACCGCCATAAACATGCAACACACTGATACCACTTTGAAGACATACCTTCCTACAACCAAGATGAGCCAACCATAATAGATTAGCAGTTGTTGACAAGACCAGTTGCAGTGTTGCTGCCATCTCCTGATACACTGTGATAAGCACTAGATCAACAGCAACATGCACTAGACAGATAATATTCACCAATGACCCCAGGTAATGGACAATTTGCATGCATAATCTTGAGTCAGCAGCATCTGGCATTGCAGCATCCACAGCATAAGGCCAAGCCACAAGTGTGTTCATTACAATCAGACTATATGCTGCAACAATTGCAGAGTGATTGGCAGAGAGGCACAGCCAGTCATAGCATATGCAGCCCTTGGACAATTCTTTCCGCATTTGAAGCTGTGATTGCATGGTTTTCCAAGCACTGTACTTGATGGCCGCAGCAACACTTGAGCAGAACCCCTGGCCTCCAAGACTATCAGCGATGCTTGATACATAGATGAATGGCAGCTTCATACCAATTGCACAGAGTGTGCTGAGTGTAGCATATCATGTGTCTACCAGGCTGTCACAAGGCCTTAGCACCGACCATCATATGCCCCTCCAGGCCAGGGGCATAATCCAGCAAAGCACATGGCATGTAGGACCTGTGCAAAACGAGCGCAAGCGAGCCAGTGAGTGGAGATGCCATAGAGTGTCGACACCCACGAGCTCAAGGTTGATCGCCAAGCCTACAATTGAAAATAGACGACCTTGCTGAAACCATTCCCTGCAACTGGTTGCAGCCGCACCTTGGGATGACTCACAGCACATGTGATGGCATTAATGCTCAAAGACCGCTATCCCAGGCTGAAACAGTATCTGCTTCCCTCCAAGCCGCATCAGCTTTGCCCGCTTTGCCCGAGCCACGCTCATTTCCCTACAAGCCATAAGTCAGCAGCAATCCAACTGATCAGCAAGCGGCCATGTGCACATGGTTCACCAAGGCCTTCATATGTGCACAAGTTTGACTCGCTCTGTTGTGGGTGTAGATTTAACAAAACACCACACACCAACCAGGCACCATACACCAAGTTGCACCCACCTGGCGACACCTTCCACCCTTGGGACGCTGATTAGCATGGGAGCGCTGACGGGTTGTCTGTATCGCAGCCAGCACAATGTCAGCAGCATCGCCTGCCGATCTGCGACTGCTGGCAGCTGCCAAGTTAGCTGATGGCGCTGGAGGGTTTACATCAGGAGCAAATGATGCGGTATCAGGTGCAGCCTGACTTCGAACAGCATGCTGAGGGATTTGTGGACAAGTGTCTTGGCCAGTGCCAGTGCTCACTGCAATGACAGCAAGGGCAAGAAGACAATGTGAAGAACAATCCTGCAGTAGATACCACAATACCACAGTTGGCAGCACCCCAACCTCATATGTAGGAATCCGACCTGCTGATGAGAGGGACATCAGAAGATAGGTGCAGTACACTGAATAAACTACCACCCAGCCTGCACAGCATGTTGGGTTTTGGATTCTATCTGCACTACAGCAACCGCTTGCAATCACATTGTACCTTCAGTCCACTCAGGCTCCTCACTTCTGCCAGTGCCACCAGTGGCCTGCTTACGCAGCTGTCCGATAACACTGCTAAATAAGCTACCAGAGCCTACAGGCCGCTTAGGTGGTCCGCAGCTGCCTGCCTCAACAGAACCACTGCCATTCACGGTAGAGCTAATCTCCTTGCTTTCACCCAGACCACTGCGAGGTGAAACAGTCTCCTGCTGCTGACTGGGAGGACGCGAATCAGTGACGGTAGGACTGGTCTTGGCTGGTATAGGGCCCAATGCAGCCAAGACAGCCGCCTTTGTCTCTTCAACGCTGGGCAGCTGTAACCCTAGGCTACGAGGGCTCTCATCGTCACCAGACATACTTTTGCCTCCTGCCCCCCTACGCGGAGGAGGGACAGTACAGTAGGGTTTCAAACCCTGAACAGCAGCCAGGGCTGCTGCTGCTGCCGGTGACACCATGTTGTCTGAGGGCTTGCCAAGTGCAGGCTCCTCCCACCCTCCTACACTGCTGGCTTCCCCACTCTGTGCAGCTGATGCATGATGACCTGGCTGCTGTTGCTGCCTGTTGTCCCTGGTGGCATTGACCTGGTGGCTTTGCTCTGCTGGAGGCAACCTTCCCTGCTGCACCCCAGCTTTGCGAAGCTCATCCATGTGACCAGCAGCTGCACTGTCAGCACCACCACTTGGATTGTGCCGATTGCTGTGAGCAGCCTGACGCAGATGTTGAGATGGCTGAGGAGTGGGTCCAGCTTCATATCCACGTTTGCCATCTGTCGGCGGGCGCTGCCTGCTAGTGTACTGCTCTCCCCAGCCAGACCTGGAGTATTCATGTCCACACCTGCCTGCTGCCTTATCATCCCCTGCTTCCTCATACTCAACCACTGGGACAGCTTTGCTCTTGAGCACAGGAGCAGCAGCACTGTCATTCAAGAGCTGCTGCTGCTGCCAGGTAAGGCTACTATCTTCTGGCTCGTCTTGCCTGGCACGCCTTGTGGGCCTGCTATTGCCTGTTTGCTTTTCAGTGTATCCAGAACTTTCACCATCATACAGTGCAGCTGCCTGCTCTGCATTGTAGTACCCACGGCCCCTGCCTCTCCCTGCTGCAGGTAGCTGCTGATGACGAGACGTGTGCGACTGTCCACCTGCCCTGTGCCAAGCCTGATGCTTGTCACCTTCAACATACTCCTCATCTGCAGAGTTATATTGCCATTTATTGCTCTTGGCTGCACTTCTGGTTGCCACCCTGGGGTCGTCCCAGCCTTTCCTATTGCGACTGCTGTCATACCCAGACCCATACCACTCGTCACCCAAGCTGTCATCTTCGTCTGCTGGCCAGTCATCACCCACTGCCCCAGGTGCAGCATGCTGCTCAGAACCCGATGGCAGGCTTGAGCGATAATGATCGTCATGCAACCAGTCACCACCTGCACCTGCGCTCCTGCCACTGGTGTATGTGTCATGCACAAGCTGTTCATGCTGGCGGGATTGTTGAGGACGGTGGTCGCCTGCCGTGCTGTTGGGACCATTCAGACCTTCACACCTGCTGGACGGCAGGGTGGCACCACGTGCAGCGCCAACAGCAGCCTTAGCTTGCTCAAACAAGCGTATGATGTTGCTGCGACCATCCAACATCTGCGGCTTACTGTGATCAGATGCTCGTGGACCACTGCTTTGCTGAGGAGGCTGTCGCTGAGCACCTGGGCACCAATCCCTCTCAGAGGCAGACTGGGCAGCTGAGGCAGCACCTGCAGTGCCACTAACACCGTAGTGCATCTCAAAGCCTGGCGGTGGTGGACTGGTTGCATGCCTTGTCGTAGAACGAGAGTAAGTGGAAGTATGCTGAGATTTCACAACTGCCTGACCATCATGACTGCTGCTAGACTGCTGAGCACCTGGTCCAGATCTCAGGCTTGGTGGAATGTACTTGCCAAACTTGCTAACCACAGAGTCATCATGAACTGCTGACTGCTTGGTTGCAGTGTCACCCTGTGTGATGGGACGGTCAAGGATGATGCTGTCTGCACTTGGCAGCAGCGACTGGAAGTCCCTGGTGTCAGGATTTCCCCTGGTTGGGCTGTTGTGTGCATCAAGGAAGTCAAACAGGTCAGATGGTAGCATCGCTGGATCAAACTCTTCTTCGCCATCACTAGCTGCCGCAGTCCCAGCAAGAGGCTGTAACCCTGGATAAGCCTCTGCTACGCCAGGCTCTTGCTCAGATGCTTCAGGTGGCTGGCTGATAACCTGGCTGTTAGCTGCATCAGCAGCTGGGGAGGCAGCAGACTTCCTAGAAGCCAGCTGCTGCAGCCACATATGTTGGGGCTGTTGTGGTGCTGATTGCGCTGATGGTAGCGGCGGTGACTGCTGTGGCACACTGGCAGTAACCTGTTGCTGTTGTTGATGCTTCTGCTGCTGCTCCTTGTAACCCAACATCTGCTTCAAGACTGCCAGCTGCTGTTCTGTCGTCATGCCCATGGCAGCGAGCTCTGGCATCAAAGCAGCCATGACCTCACGCTCCTGTTCTTCTGTGAGTCGCTTGCCACCCACTGGCACACCAGGTTGCGGTTCTGGCTGCAGATGATGGTGCTCCACTGTTTCTTGATGGTGGCTGACAGCAGATGAAGCCTTGGCTGAGCCAGCGGGCTCCGTGATGACAAAGGGATGTATGAAGTTGTTGCCAAATGGGTCAAACAACTTGGTGCCTGTACCATCAATCTCAGTGTCATCTTTGGTGTTTGCAACACTGGGCAGGCCCTTCTTGTCACGTGCTGCATCGTCAGGCTCATTCAACTTCACTGCCAACTGTGGGGTGGTGGTGGGTGCCATGGAAAGTGCTGCTGATGGCTCCTGCTGCTGTGCGGGCACTTCATTGTGCAGCAACCTCATGGCACTGCCCAACCCGTCCACTTCATTCTGCAACTGCTGCTGTTTGTGCTGCACAGATGACTGCTGCTGCTGCGCACTCTGCTGCAATGCTGCCTGGTATTGTGCAAGACGCTGCTCGATCTTTTGCTGAGAATGCAACTGAGCTACCTGTTCACGCAGATTCTGCTGCTGCAGCAGCTGCTGTGCCAGCAATAGCTGCCGCTGTTGATCACTGTACTGCTGGTTCAGCTGCTGCTGTCGTTGCTGCTGCTGAGCTTGAGCTATCAACCGCTCCTGCTGCTGTTGCTGACCTAGCAGAACTTGTTGTTTTACTGATAGCTGAGGTTGCTGAAGATACTGCACATTCTGCCCCAGTGTTGCAATGTTTGGACCCCTTGTGGTACTCTGCATCATGCCACCTGCAGCTGCAGCATTTCTGGGTGGCACCGCTGTTTGAATACTAAGGGCTGGCAGAGCACTACTGACTTCGCGAGACAGCAGCATGTCTGAGCCTGGAATGTGCTGCACAACCCTTTGCTGCCGTGAACCATCCATTGCTCGTGGCGCAGCATTCAGAAGTGTTCTCTGTTCACGACAGACATGACCTGTTGTTGCTCCTACATTGCTAACAACAACATCTGCTGCCATTGGGTTCATTGCTGAAGCCACGTTTCCGATGTCTGCTGCAACTGCACCTTCTGAAGCAGCAACACCAACTGCTGGTGTTGGTGCGAGCGATGTCACCACTGTCGCAACTGTTGACTCGCACACTGATTCGTCTTTCCCTTCACCAGCATCGACTGCTACTTCCTGCACCAAACTAGCTAGCAAGTCATCAATGACGACCTCAACATCTTCTGGCTCTGCGCAGCCACACACCACATTACGGTGAGCGTTAGAACGGTGAGCGTTAGAACGTTGAAGAATGGGGGGTGACATGAGCATGTGAGAAAGGCTTTTCAAGCAATGGTGGTGTGCATGATCCACAGTCACTGTGCAGCTACGCAACCACTGCTGCTTGGGAACTCTGGTAAGAGTGGTAGTTCCATTGGGGTTGGTCCTGACAAAATCTGAACAGCTGCCTGGACTTGCGGCAGAAACATCAACAGCAGTACTTGAGGACTACTTGCTAATCATGATACGAGGCACTAAATATTCACAGTGTTGACGCATGCACAACCTACCAGCAGGAGTAGCAGCATCTGTGAAGGGTTGCGTTGGTTCGGGGGAAGACGGAACCTTCAACAAGTGATCTGCTCCCTCAGCCATGCTGAGTAGTGATGATGTGCTGGAGAAGGTGGGGTCGCCAGCCAAATAGACAGCCCTGCCACCAGTCGTCTTGCTGCTTTTGCTGCCCTCCACGGTCGCTGCTGCAGATCTGACCCCGCCACTTGCTGCTGATGCCTGTTGCGCCAACTGCTGCAGACTATCGAAGCTACTCCCGGCAGGCATACTGTGGGGTACAGTCCGCTGGAGTGCGGTACTGGCACTGTCGACCACACCACAAGGAGCTATAACATCTTGGGCATGGCTGACCTCAGTAGCTGGGGTCCTCGTTGTGTCATGCAGCCCCAAAACCTGACCAGACCTTCCAACTGAAACAGGACCAGAAGCAGTAGAGGTCTTGCTGGCAGGGCTGTGTGTTTGTTGGCCAGGCAGGGCAAGCTGCACAAGATCCTTCATAGAGATCGCTGTGGATGTTGGCCGCTGGCCCAAAGCTAGATGGTTTACAAGCATAGCAGCACTGTGGGGCCCAGCAGCAGCCTGCAGGCGCTGCTGCGTGACATCAGCTGCGATACTATGATTGACATGGATGCCTGTGGGAGCACCTGCCCACTGAGTAAATGTTCGCTGCGGCACCTGAGGCTGTGCCACCTGTTGCCTGGCAGCCAGGTCTGGAGTGACGAGTGCGGGCATACCATGCGTAGAGATGGCTGTGTTGGGCAACTGCACCTGCAATGCTGTTGGTGGCTGGTGGACTGTGGTAGGGCCCAGCTGCACCTGCTGGCTCACAATCGGAGTCAACTTTGGAGCTGGTACAGGATGGGGGCCCATCAGCATTGTGCCCTGCTGCACCTGCTGACCTCCAGCACATGAAAGCTGCTGTGGGAGCAGGACAGCACGAGATACTGGCACCTGTTGCTGCTGACCAGAGTTGGGGTCCCCAATGAGCTGTCTACCAGGCAGTGGCTGGAGGGCAGGTTGGGGCATAACCACCCTTGAAGCAACTACACCAGGCTGCTGCTGCTGCTGTTGAGGGAGAACTTGAACCAGCTGTCGCTGCACTGCCTGCTGCAACACCTGCTGCTGTTGTGGCTGCATCAATACCATATTTGGTTGCTGTGACTGATGCTGCACAGTTGTCAAGAGTACCTGTTGTGGCTGTTTTTGCAGGAGCGCTCCTGTCTGTGCGATTGAAGGGGCGACCTGCAGCGGCGCTGCGGTGATGCTGCTAGCCGCTGAGCCGTTGCTTGCCAGAACAGCCTGCCCACCACGATTGGCAACGTTGAAGGTGGTGGCTGCTTGAACAGGCACAACTTGCTGGGCATTCGTCATGCCATTAGCTACTGGAAACAAAGTAGCTTGACCAACAACTGGCGTTTTATTGACTTGAACACCACTTGCTGGTAGCTGAGAGGGGGACTTGGTGATTGACAGGGGCACATATCGGGCACCAGCTGCAGTGGAAGCCATGAGACTGCCTAGTGGCTGGAACAGGTTGGCAGGTATTGCAGCAAAAGGCACCGAAAGTGCAGTTTGCTGCGTGACACCGCAGACCTGCAGGCTGTCAGGAAGCCTCTTAGTGGTGTACCACTGCAGCATGTTGGCTGCAGAGAACGGTCCCTGCAGACTACCATGGTGGTCCCTGTAGATCCACAGTGGCCGCTGGGAGTCATCATTCAAGCTACCGCCAGTGAATAACAGTAATGCTGTGGCATCTGAGGGTGGTTTGGGCTGTTGAATCATGATAGCCTAGGTGCACGTCCCGTAGGCTGAGGGGTGCGCAGATCAAGGCATTGGCACCAGCCGGGTTCAGCTGCGCACAACGCCCGCAACAAAGGGAGCCTGCATTCGACACATCAGGCAAGATGAATCATCTTTAATAAGTAAGCTTGTGTGATGCGATGAGACGTCCCGCAAAGGCACAAGGCTGGGACGAATTGTGCTGTTGATGAATCATAACTCGTTGCAGGGTAGAACATGCGAAGAAGAAAACAGCGATATGCTGCTAACAGCGACACTCACAGCCTTCCTGAGATAACCACACAATGAAAGGAATGCAGGCTACAATGAACAGCGCTGTGACGAACGCTGGGGCCTGTTGCAAAGGGCACCCTTTAAATGCAACGTCAGTCCCATTGAAACCGTGTGCAGACCGATGAGACCAGATGCCACGACAGCGTTGGGGTGAACACAACACCCTGCAAAAGTAGCCCACTCACCTGGAATGCGGAAGATGTTGGAGATCACATCATCTTGGGGCTATGATTCGAAGTTGGAGACCTGGTGGGCAAGGGCGAACACAAGATACAGTGTAGTCGGTGTAGTCGGATGAACACTTGCTAGCCCCACCACAGCCTGGCTGTTGTCAATGAGCAACTCAACCTCTCTGGGCACAAGGTCAAAATCAATCTTACGCAGGGATACTGTAAGCAGCATATGCCTGCTTCAGAGTAAGGGGCCTTCTCACCCCGCTGAACCCGACCTGATGATTAGCAACACTGAGCAGCTAGGGTCACTTCTGCACAGCAGATAAGGACCAAGACACAAGTAGTTTTACGATGAATGTAAGTGGTGTTCCAGAGTTCCTGTGCGCAACACCACACTGTGTCCATGAGACCGGGTCAGCATCTGCTCTTGGCGCTCACGTGTACTGCAGCAGCTGCCGCAACAATCTATACTGCCACAAAACAGCTTTTGAAGGAGCGTGACAGGTCAGCAAGCCTGTGAATGTTATTGCGGGCCTATGTGTACTTGTGTACCGCGCTCCGAGAGGTGCGGTGCACTGCAGTCAGCTGTATTCACTGCATCCATTGACATCTGCTACTTTTCATCAACAGATTGCAAGGGAGGACTGATGGACAGGCAGCAGTGTGCACAACCGCTGAGGAAACCAGCCGTGACAGCGATGGAAATGCAGCACCTCAAGCAGGTGATGCGTCGCAAACACACAGCCAACAGGCAGAGTCTGAGCCACAGGAGCTTACACCTGGTGTATTGTCATCAACACATCAGGAGAGTATGCCTGTGCAATCCAGGACTCCATTGAAGGCGTCACTGCATATGCATCAGCTGCCCAGCATAGCTACGTGCAGCAAACACCGAGAAGTATGGCTGAGCTGCTATTTGGCCGAAAGCTTTTGCAACTTATTACCTACAGCTGCAGCGGCATTACTAACAGCCTCACAAACACCATGTTTGATCAGCAAGCAAGTAATTGCCTACTCAGCAGAAAAACAAGCATTTTCAGGGGCCTTGCCAGTAGCGGTAGCAGCTATTCATCAAAGCTGCTTTCACCTACATGAGAGCAAGATACACCTCAAAAGACAAGCACAGATAAGCAGTCAGCATGACTTGTGCAAGTTGCAGTCCCGGCCAGCTCCACTGTCATACCAACAGCAAGGCAGCAAAGATTCACAGCAAGGGTCCCTGCTGCAGCAACAACAATCAGATCAGCAGCAGGTGGGATGGCATGAACCTGAGGATGACAAGGTGCAGCATATAATCAAGACAGAATCCCCTATATCATCCAGGGAGAGGTATGCTCTGCAGGTTCAGCCACCACTGCAATTGACAAACACACAAAGCAGCGGCAGCCCTACGGACAACACAGATACACATGGCTGCAAAGGAAACTGCAGTGGTATACAGTCCCTGACCTGCATGCCTCGTGTGCAAGGCAGCACAGCTGCTTGGTGTCAACCAGTGCTAGCTTGCATCAACCAAGGCCTGGCACCCAGCATCTGTCAAGTGCAGCAGCAGGTTCACACAGGACATATTGACCTGGCACCAGTAGCAGATGCCTCAATTCAGACAGCGGCATGGGAGGCCGAGCACCATTTAAGTCAAATGGTTTCCAGCATCACCAAACAGCAGGTATCTGTTCTGTCACAAGACATTGCAACTGCTGAACAGCTGTCGCATCAGTTGCAGCAGCAATGCAGCAGTCTCACTGCCGACCTGGAACAAGTGCAACAGCAGAAGAGTGCACTTGGGATGTCAGTGAAAGGACTTCAGGTGAGGGGACAATCTGCCCTGTTCACAACCTCAACTCATCATCTGCTGCTGGCATATCTGCTTCTAATAGCTGAGGTCTGCATAAGATGCTAAGAGCTAATCATCTGCATGTACAAGTAATAAAGTCTGATGCTGTTGCATGTGCAGCTGCGTCATGATGAGCTTCAGAGGCGTCTGATGCTGGCTCAGCAGCAGCTCGAGCAGCAATGCACACACAACAGGGCTTTCAAGAGTGCTGCAGTGGGCAGGATCAGGTGTCTACTGCTGCAACTGCAAGATGATCAGCAACACATGACTGGTCTACTGAGTGCAGAACCTGAGCTGATGCTGACAGTAGAACAGGAGTTTTTGGAGGACAGCCACAGAGCTGTGGCAGCATCAGACAGGAGCACAGCACCAGAGCGAGGTCAGCAATTGCTGACTACACTCATAGATCAGCTTGAATCACAGCTATTGCACCTGCTCAGATGCAGAGAGGCCTCACTGTCACCTTCTGAGGACTCAGCCATCACAATGCAGCAGCTGAAGGCAGAGTTACAGGTTGCAGGCAAGGCATCAGCAGCAGCTACAGCAGAGAAGCAGCAACTGGTTGAGAGCAAGAAAGAGCTGAAACGTAAGCTCTCTGAAACACAGCGGCAGCTCCAGATGCAGGCAGCAGATCTGGCAGCTGTTACCAATGACCGTATTGCCATTGCTGCAGCCAAGACACAGTTGCACCACCAGCTGCAAGCGCTCCAAGACAAACAAGCAGAGTTGCAGATAGCAGTGACCGAGGCACAGCAGGCAGCAGGAAGCCATGCTCAAAAAGCTGAAGAGCTGCAGGAGGCTCTTAAGGCAGCTGAGGACCAGCTGCAGAAGCAAGCAAAGGAGTCCCAGAGTGAGGTATCGCTGGCTTACTACGAAAGGGACAACGCTTTGCACCAGGTTGCTGAGCTGCAGCTGCAGTTACACGCAGCACAGGGTGTCTGTGCTGAGCGTGAGCAGCAATGTAAAGATATGGAGCTGCAGCTGCAGCAAGCTACTGATGGGGTGAAGCTGCTAGAGCGGCAAATGCAGAATGCGATTGCTGCCAAGTCAGATGATCTTGCACAAATCGGGCAACTGCAATTACAGCTCAGAGCAGCAACCCAGCAGGTGTTAGGCCTGCAAGAGCAGATGATGACCTTGGAAGCCAGAAGTGAGGGTCATGCTGAGCAGGTGAATGCACTCCAGCAGCAATTCAATCAGGCAAGCGGTGGTAATCAGCAGGCCCAGCAGCAGCTAGCAGGGTTACAGGAGCAGCTGCAAGCATCAACAGAGCAGCTTATGTTGGCACCAAAGCAGTCTGGCAAAGCAGAGCAAGCTAAGGCCATGCCATGTAAGCAGGCGGACCTTGAGAGGGATCTGGCGCAGCTCAAACAGCGGACCAGTCACTTGCAAACACAGCATGATGCTGCCATAGAATCCTTGTCAGCAACACGTGCTGAGCATGAGCAAGCTCTCCAGCGTGTGCAAGCTCTGCAGCAGGAGGTGAAGGAACTGAAGCAGCAACACAAAGCAGCAGAAGCATGTGCAATTGAGCTGCATATGAAGCTGCAGGAGACCAACAGCAGGTGCCAGCAGAGCGAGCAGCAGCTTGCAGCCATGCAGGAGGCAGCTGCTGTGGAGTCACACCAGCTGGTGGGAGCACTGGGTGCTGCTCAGGCTCGCATTGCTGGGTCAACACAGCAGATGGTTGAAGCACAACGTGATGTCTCACAGCTCACAAAGGTGTGTATTGCTTCGGCAGGAGGATCAACAATTTATTGTCATGTGAGATGCTGAGTTGGCCAGAGGAAGTTTGGCTGATGCAAGCAACACTGAAAGTCCTGCACTATAGCTTGCCAACTTCACCTACGCAAGAGTTCCCACAAGAAGAGGGCACTGTACCCAGTGTTGTAAATGCTTCTTGTAGATTACTTAATGCTCTGGCACACAAGGGCTCATGGTGTGGCCGTCTGGTGTCACTGATGCCTTGCAGGTTGTTGAGCTGCAGCAGCAGCACCTGGTGTTACAGAATCACAACCTGCACAGGCTCAAGCAGTTCATCCTGCAGTCCCCTCTGCCCCTGCAACTGCCTGATGACCTGGACTTGTCATCAACAGCCACCAGCCCAGCTCTAAGCCCTCAGACTGCTGCTTCACCATCCATACCACACTCACCTGGCAGACTGCCGACTGCAAGTGCAACAACACAGCACCAGCAGCAGGCCACCCACAGCAGAACTGATCTACCACAAGGTCAGAACATCACCAGCATCAGGTCAGGTCAGTTTACCAGGCAGCTGCCCCCAGTGGTGTCACAGCCTGCAGGAAGCCCAGACACAATTACTTCCTCATCATGTTTGCCTGCACCATCACCTCCTCAGGTCCATGTCAGGTTGAGAGACAGGGTTGCAAGTACCAGGCACCAGGGCATACCTGATGAAGCAGAGCCAGCAGCCAGCAGAGAGCCAGGCTGTGCTCAGCGAGCACCTGGGCTTCCTTTGTGTGAGGGGAGCAATGAGCTGACGAGAATCAGAGAGATCACCAGCAGGGTGCCCAGCAAGATACCTAGTTTGACTGGGGCAAGTCAGAATATGAGGACCAGCAAGAGGAACCCTGGTTGCAGGACTGTGATGGCCACGAGTAGCTCAGGTGAGAGGACCATCAAGGCCCCTGCACTGGTATCCAGCAACACCAGCACGCACCGGGTGGCAGCTGCAGTTGGTGAAGTACAGGCTGGCAGATCAGCTGATGGTGGTAGCTTTGGCAACCATGAAGAAAGTGGGCTTGCTGCTTACTTCTGGTCTTCTGATGGGAGTTCTCAGCCTGACAAGATCCC
Organism: Coelastrella sp. M60; assembly: GCA_001630525.1. Lineage (NCBI taxonomy): Eukaryota > Viridiplantae > Chlorophyta > Chlorophyceae > Sphaeropleales > Scenedesmaceae > Coelastrella > Coelastrella sp. M60. The sequence goes on along the minus strand of LWCB01001492.1, from coordinate 11,299 downwards.
AGGGCAGCAGTCCAACAGCACTGGGCGACAGCCAGCAGTTGGGCGCTCCCGCAGCAGTAGAGTGACGCCCAGAATGATGAAGCCTGTGAAGTGAATCACACACGGCAAACAATTCCCTAAGCAAGCAATATGTCAAGGCAGCTGTTGTGAGCTGCTGCATGTGTTATGCACACGACTCAGTTGGCCCCTCCACAGCACCGGACCGGTTGCAAGCAATAACATATGTCTTGTGAAGTTGTGCCCCATGTACTGTCTGTGTATATGTAATGAGACAGTTTTCAAGATTGCTGTTCTCCAGCAAATCTGACTCGGCAGATGGCTCAAGGTAGATTGGCACTAATGCCACCCAGGGTTACTACCACTTGTGTGTGAAGGGGTCCAAATTAGAGGTGTTGTTCATGCATGACTACACTGTTCATGCACTTGCTCTTTTGAATATTGTTGTGTTCACTGGTTAGATCGCTGTATGTACAAACGAGTTTGTGAGTAACAAGGGGCATAACTCAACACAGGACACATGTTTGAGTGAAAGGAGATTTGGCTCATGCAGCAAAATGAATGTAATGCTGGCTGATATTGACAGGCAATAGCTGCTGCTAAGGGGCCGCCACCATGTTTGGAGTACTTGGATGCAGAAGTGCAACCCTCAGGCTTTCAGTGAGGCAGCACTGGGTGGCGGCCCCGTGCATGTCATACAGCTGTGATAGGCATTTTCTATGTTGCATGCTATCAGCTAAGTGTTTGGCAACACAGCGGCAGTGCACTTGGTACCACTACAGGGCCTAGTTGTCTGTCATATGTCACACTGCTGCATGATGATTCGTTTGCCAATTATTAGTGAGTTTGTTGCTGCTGGCTTCATCACAACCCTGTTGGCCCAAGCTCTTGTAGAAGAGGGTCAGCCATGCAACATGCAAGATGCCCCACCTGTTAGGCTAACAAGTCTTATCCCTTGTGATCGCTTGCATACCAAAGGGTTCTCTTCATGTCTTGTTGGTAGGTGTAGTAGGTGCAAAATTGACACAAGCAGAATACTGTTAATGCAGTCACTACTGATCCCAGAGTCAGTCCAGGGTGTAGGCCTGATTATCAGTGCCAGGCAGACAAAGGCCCTCCGTGTCTGGCAGCAGCAGCTAGTTGGGTGACATTATTAAGTGCATCTATTGTCCTGTGTACATACCATACGTCTGCATAATGATAGATACTCAGGGCTGAAGCACCCAATGGACTTAGCTAGGCTGATATCGTAGCCTTCAGCCTGACTCATAGCATGTGACACGGTCACACTGACGGTCAGGCTTAAGGCCATGTAACAGTGTGACTGTTGTTTGATTGGTCACTGACAAGACCGGTCCGACCGGTCACGGTGACCAAACGCTGCGATTATGCAGACAGTGACTGATTGTCAGATTATCTCACGAAAGCTGCTCTGCTTGCTTCTATGTGACCATCAGTCATCTCTGCTGACGAAGTGACTGGCACAGCCCTGGACGCTTTCATCTCTTCACAGTCACCAGCCACAGCAGGCACGTAGCACATGAGTATCACATCTGCGCAAACCTCCAAACATGTTGTCTGCTTGACAATTCACATGCATTAGCTTGCACACCATATGACGTGTGGTTGGCAGCATGGCAGGAGTTCCTCCGCATAAAGTCATACCTGGAACGTGCTTCACTGTGGATGGTTTTCGATCCCCACAGCCATGGGTAAAGGGGTATTTTCTCAGTCACGCCCATGCAGGTAAGCGACGCAGGACCCAGTCCCGTCTGGTACCATGGACTTGATACCTGCTGAGGCAAACTGACTAGACGCGGCCTGGCAAGGCTTTACCGCAGCATAACAGCATGTTAATAACGTACTTCACGCTTGCAGAGTTCGTATGCAGCAGTCAGTAGGCAGCAGTTGTGATTGCTGTCCATGACTACTGCTAGCCCATAGTCTGCTCATGCTTGTATGCCGTGTCTGCAGATCATTACACAGGTCTGAATGAAAACTGGTCAGCTGGTCCCATCTACTGCAGTCCCATTACTGCCAGCTTAGCAGAGCATCTTGCTGGAGTACCTGCTCAACATCTGCACCCCTTGGCCTTGGATACACCTCATAATATACAAGGTGAAGACCATGCAATTGTAGACAGGATTCTTGCAACCATGGGTAACACAACACAGCATGCATCAGCAGACCTGCTTTGTAGTGACTGTGGGTGCCTCATCCCCAAGAAGCTTTCCCTGAGTTGTCTTCTGACACTACATCATGCCAGGTGTTGAGGTCACCCTGGTTGATGCCAATCACTGTCCTGGAGCCGTTCAGTTTCTGTTTGAGCTCCCAGATGGCAGCAGGTACATCCACTGTGGTGATATGAGGTACTGTAGGCAGATGCAGGACAACCCGCACCTCATCAGATTCAGGGGAGCTAATGCGGTCTTCCTGGACACAACGTGAGTGCAGCAATAGACAAAGCACCGGTATCTTGGACAAATGGCAGTCGCCCAGATTACAATGCGCCAAACGCCCAGGTCCTTTGCCGATGTCATCAACTAAACAGCAGAGCAGTCTGCTTGCTTTCAGAACACTGAGCTTGGCAGCAAGCTTTCCCAGCACCTTCCACTGCAATCACTTTTGCCACCATGTGTGACTCACAATCATCTCCTGTGTACACAGCTACTGCCACCCACGTCACACATTCCCAGCTCAGGAGACTGCTGTGGAGTTTGTTGCTTCATGCATACACCACCTGCTGCAAGAAGATGAACAGGCAGCTCACGAGGATGCAGCAGCCATCACAGCAGAAGGCACCCGACAGCTTCCAGCAACAAAGCCATCAGCAAGACAGCAATTGCCCTCAGAGCAGCAGCAGCAGTTGACAGCAGATATAGCTGAGGCACAGCAGCAGGAGCAAGACCCTCAGCATCAGGCAGATGAGCAGCAGCAGCATCAGTCTGTGTATGATGTTGAGGATGTTGACTCCCAGGTCACTGCTGGAGAGCAGCTTGGGTTCAAGCGGTTATACCTGATCAGCACTTATGTGATTGGCAAGGAGCGTCTGCTGCTGGCTGTTGCTCGTAGAACTGGCAGGAGGCTCCTGGTCACACACAGGAAGATGCAGGTGCTCAAGTGAGTGAGGACTGCGTGGTGGAGCAGCAGCAGCAGCAGCAGCAAGAACACCTGCTGTGCATGATATACATACAATAACAGCATCAACCAAACACAACCAAAGACCGGCTTCCATGGTTGGCTTGTGCCAGTCAGTATTCTCTCACTGAACTGCACTCAATCGCTATTGCATAGCAACAGCTCTGTCTGGAAGCTCTCAGTGATCCGCAATGCTGCTGCTGCTGCTGTTTTTTGGTTGTCCTGTGCCCCAGGCGCATTGGCTTATCTGCTGCTGAATTGTCGTCGTGCTTCACCACTGACCCTCATGAGAGCCCCATTCATGTGTTGAGGTGGGGGGTGCTGGGGGACACGTGGCCATACTTCAGACCAAACTACACCAACATGGAGCAGGCAAGACAGCAGACGGGAGCTCAAGAGGTCAGGGGAGAAGTGCAGGACTGCACAAACACAGCAACAGCAGCAGCAGCAGCAATAGGCTTTTCAACAGGGTTATGGTCAACATTGTCATGTCAAAATGTGTGAACACGCCGTTTTGTATAGTGGCATACATATTCCATTGGTTCATTTGTACTGTAACATAGCTTGTAAGCTTGTCATTTGACAATCTGATTACTGTTTAGTATGCTGTTTACATGGGCTTGCTGCTGCTGCTGTTGCTGGTCACAGGTTGTTGGTTTTGTGCCCACTGGTTGGCTTCATGAGATGAACAAGGCAGCAGCCAAGGGAACATTTCCCAGTCGCACCAAGGGCAGCTGCAGTGTGTGGCTTGTTCCCTACTCGGAACACAGTTCATATGTTGAGCTCAAGGAGTATGTGGCCTGGCTGAAACCCACCCAGGTGGTGCCAACTGTCAATGTTGGTGAAGCAGGTGCAGCTGGTGATAAGCACCGCAGTAACATGATGAAACACTTCAGAGGGCTGATCAATGAAGCGTCAAACAAGGCAGCTTTTTTGGCTAAGATGTCAAGAGCAGCAGCGGCAGGTGGGAGTGGCAGACTGGTAGCAGGCAGGTCAGCCAGTGGTGCTGAAATGGTGAAGTTGGAAGCAGGAGGAGTGGACACTGCTGCTGCCGCTGCTGCTTGGAAGGATGCTGCTGCTGATGTTGATGATACTAATGATGCTGTTGCTGAAGTTGATGCTGGTTTCTGGGACCTCTGTGATGACACTCGACAAGTGAGTGAGATGTTGGCCAGTGAGCTGGAAGCAGAGGCAGTAGACCCAGCAGCAGCAGCAGCAGGGCGTGAGGCTGATGCTGACATAGCTGAATGGCACAGCAGCAAGCGAGAGCCGGTGGTAGGACAAGATGAAATTGCAGCAGCAGATCCACATACAGCTGCTGCTGCTGACAGCAGTGGTGTTGTGAGTGAACAGCCAGGGGCTGTCATCAATGATGACAAGGTTACTGCTGCTGGTGATGATGATGACAGTGTTCTGCTGCTGCTGAGTATAGCTGGACCTGACAGCAGCCTGACCAGTGTTCAGGCACAACAGATGATAGCAGTAGCAGGTGGAGATGTCAATGCAGCAATGAATGCATTCCTGGACAGCCAGGCAAAGAGCAAACAGAATGGGTATGCAGCAGCAGCAGGGAATGGCAGTACTAGCAGCAGCAGGAAGAGGCAGCAGCAAGCTCCTCCTGCTGACAAGAGTCATAAGAAAGTGAACAGACAGACGATAGCTGCTGTTGCTGCTGGCCAGTCAGCAATAACGTCATTCTTTGGGCGTAGGGGCTCTGTCAAGCAAGAACAGCAGCAGCAGGGTGTAAGATCACCGGAACCACATGAAAGTGTTCAGCAGGACAACGCCAACATCAGTATCTTGCAGCAGCAGCAGCAGCAGCAGCAGTCAGTAGATATCATAGCAGTACAAGCAGGTGATGTCAAGCCCAAGGTTGTTCTTCCACCACTCAACCATCACAGGTCCCCATCACCTCCAGCACAAGCAGTGCTCACCTGCAAACATCATGCTCCAGGATCAAGCAAACCTGGAAGATCTGTAGCTGGTAGTACTGAGCCTGCAATGGCTGTGGCAGCAGGAGTTGACACAGCTCTTGTGTATTCTTGTGAACAAGGCATCAAGGAAGGGTGGTCATCAGGAATTGCTGCAGCAGCACTAACATTCACAAATGCACATGCAGCTGAAGCAGGTGTATTTCAAGATGGCCAAACTGACATAAATGATGTAGCTGAACCAACCGGTGAAGCAGCCGGATCAGTGAGGTGCGCAGGAGCAGCAGAGGCGCCTGCAGGGCCAGCACAACAGCAGCAGCAGCAGTTGTTGGCGAAGCAGTCCTGGGCAGCGTTGTTCCCCAGCGCACAACAGTCACCAGCAAAAAGAAAGAAGCCAGCACCACCACCACCAGCAGCAGCAATTCAAACAAAAGCTGACGTACACCTGAGCAAATCATCACCACCGCTGTCAACTTCATCTGCACCAGCAGCACCAGCAGCGTTAGGGACAGCCAGCAAAGTGATCAGCAGCACCAGCAGCAGCAAGCCCATCACTCAAGCCATGCGTGATGCTCCCCTCCTCCCTGTAACACGTTACAATCCTGTCAGTGACGCCTGGTGGTGTTGTGGTGCCCCGGCCCCCTACCTGGCTCTCGCCCTCACACTGGCAGCAGTAGATGGCACCAGTAGCAGGTTGAAGATATCTGATGCCCTCACCAACCTGTTCAGAAGTCTGATGCTGCTCTCACCTCAGGATGTAACAGCCGCGGCATATCTGTTGTGCGGTGAGACGGTCCTAGCAACAGCGGCGCACATAAACTATTGTACCAACATCCTTGATGGTCACACCTTCATAGTTATGTATACTGTTTTGTACTCTGAAAAGAACATGCACTCATACAAAATTCATTTGCACACCCTAATGATTGTTATACGACATCAACGGCAATGTTGACTAGACAACCGCATTGTTCATGGTCTGATCTGCTGCATATTGCTGATGTGCGTTGTTGGATGGGCCGATGTTGACTAGCAGGAGCTGTTGTGTGTCTGAGATCTTGTTTCTGCAACTACTGGTCTCACACTGCTGCTGCTGCTGCTGCTGCTGTCGAAACCCTCACCCTCACCCTCCCTCTCCCGTCCTTCTGCCTCAGGCAAGGTTGGTCCAGAGTACAGTACTGGTTGTGAGCTGAATGTTGGTGGTGGTGTGGTGTCTGCTGCTCTGAGTGACGTGACAGGGGTCAGCAGGAACCAGCTGAGGACTTTGTACAGCAGATATGGAGATATGGGGGACCTGGCTCAGGTGGGAGGAGATTAGCAGAGAGATTAGCTTGCGTTTGTAAGGGACACGGCAATGAGTGCATGTCTGTCATCAAGGTGTATCAGCCTGGGAGTGCTTAGTGATGATATGGTAGATCGGGTAAAACAAGCTTCAGCAAAAGCAGTGTGTGAGTGTGAACCACCAGGTGCAACATACGCCGCTTCTGGTCTGAGCTTCGTTAATGCTCTTGTTCCATGCCAAGGCGTTTTGTTCATATACTCCCTGCTGCTGCTGCTCTGTTGCTTGTGCTATGTGGTTCATCCAGGCGTGTCGTCGTCAGCAGTCATCTCTTGTTCCTCCTCCCCCTCTCACAGTGTCGGGAGTGTTCAAGGCATTACAAGGGCTGGCGGCACAATCAGGGCAGGTGAGGGGGGACTGGCAGCATAAGGCTGGCACTGATGAGGGCTTGTATGAACGGCAGTGTTCATCTCACAGAGCAGCCTGGGGACTGCAACATGGTGCATTGGTGGCATTGTAACAAAGAAATGGTGCAGTGTGCATATACACCATAGCTCATTAGTCTGCAAAGTATGATGATGTGTGCATGCCCGTACGTCCAGCATCTCATACACACACTTTTGCGGGTTAGGGTTAGGGTCACAGATCATTCTTCAGCTGTTTTCCATATCTGTCTGTCTGTCTGTCTGTCTGTCTTCCTGGTCATGTGTGGCTCTCAGGGTGCTGCTAGTCGTCGCCAGTCTTCTGTTGCGCTGCTGCTGCGCTGCTGCCGTGATGTTGAGACCAAGTACCTGGTCAGAACCCTGGTGCAGAACCTGAGGGTAGGGGCGGGGTGGAAGTCTGTGCTGGGGCCAATGGCAAAGGCAGCACTGCTGAACAGGGCGATGATGGAGGCCGCCAAGGCAGCAGGCCAGCAGCAGCAGCAGCAGCATGATCATAGCTGTGATGGTCTGCAACAGAAACCTACAGTAGATATAGAGAGTTCTGAGATCAAGGCAATGGACTCAGCAGCAGTAGCTGCAGCAGCACAATATGCTACCAGTAGTGCTGCCAAGATCAGCAAGCAGCAGTTAGAGGCAGCAGCGGCAGCAGCGGCTAATGCTTATCACACTTGTCCCAACCTGGGTATTATTGTGGTAGTGTTAATGACATATGGCCCTGAGGGTTTGTCCAGCAGGGTGCAGTTGACATGTGGTGTGCCAGTGAAGCCAATGTTGGCTAGACCATGTACTGGTGCTGCTGATGCAATACAGCAGCTGGCAGCAACAGCAGCAGCAGCAGCAGTAACAGGGGGACCTGGGGTAGGCAGAGGCAGGAGTAGGAAGCAGAGCAATGCATTAGGAAAAACAGCAGCAGCAGCAGAGACAGCAGGGGCACAACTAACAGCAGAAGCAGTTACAGTGTCCAGTAGTGATGCTGATGCTGATGGAGATCTTGTTGATGATGATGATGATCAAGATCACAATGAAGAACTTGATGATCTTGATAAGTTAGCCGCTGCTGCTGCACCTGGTGGTCCCTCCACCCCATCAAGATCAGCACCACCATCACCATCATCACTGATCACAGGATCATCATCATCACTATCTGCGTCCAGTCTGCACATCATTGCTGAGTACAAGTATGATGGTCAGCGGGCTCAGATCCATGTAGCAGAAGATAGAAAGGTGAGCAAGACAGATAGCAGCCGCTTGGTGAGGGAGCAACACATTTGGCAGTACACAGGACACTGTCAACAATACCTTCATGAGCTCTTTGGATACAATGCATCAAAGATGCAAGCAAGTTGGAACACAGCTGTCAAACACACATCAAGCGCCAACGAGCTTCATTCATCAGCACTTGTCCAGAGTGATGCAGTGATGATCATGGTAACCTCAAATACTGTCAGTAGGGGCCTCAACTGACATGAATCACTCCCTGATGAGTGCTGCTGCATTGGCAATCTCTAGGTTTCCATCTTCAGTCGTAATTGTGAAGACCGCACCCACTCGTTCCCTGATGTGGCAGCAGCAATACTGGCAGCAGCAGCAGCAGTAGCACTGCCTCTGGTGATTGATGCCGAGCTGGCGGCTGTGGATAGATCAGATGGAAACAGAATTAGAGCTTTCCAGGAGCTGGCTTCTAGACCAAGAGGATCCGCTGCTGCTGCTGCTGCTGCCACTGCTGCCACTGCCAGCAACATGACAAGAGCAGCATCAGGGACTGGCAAGCCCTCAGAATCAGCAGCCAAACAGCAGCGGCAGCAAACTCTTGATCTGGGGCCCACACCTGGTGCAGACCAGGGACAACAAGATGACCCACCACAGCAGCAGCAGGTTCAGTCTCATGAGTCTGGTATTGACATCTGTATATTTGTGTTTGATGCGTTGTGTGTTGGTGGTCGTGACCTGATGAAACTGAGTCTGAGGGAGCGGCGAGCAGCAGCAGCAGCAGCACTTCCTGGAGCTACACCAGGCGTGGTGCAGATGGCTGAAGGGGTGGTGATAACAATCAACAAGAACACAGCTAGCATAACACCAGCAAACAACGATGCTGCTGCTGGTGATGGAGGGGCTGCTGCTGCAGCAGATGCCTCTGCTGCTTCAACAGCAGCAGCTGCTGCTGCTTTATTGCCTTCCAGCAGTGTGAGTGTTGGTGAGCAACTGCTCACTGAGTACTTCTTCCAAGCGCTGTCATCAGGTACCGAGGGGCTCATGTTGAAGCTGTTAGATGGACCAGGTGAGAAGCAACCAACACACAGCAGCAGGGGGGGAGAGGGTTGCAAGCAGCACTCATGTTGGGGATTGATGAGGTCATCAAGAACATCAGGTACATTGGCAGCAACAGGTATCCTTGTCTAGCAATATAAGAGTGCTGTTCAGCGTATTACACTTTCAGCTTAGTCTCCTACTCATGAGCTGCTGATCAGTGAGCTGCTGTCCACCTCAGACATTGCTGTCCCCCCGGCCTCTGTGACACCACCGAAATGTGTTTCTCCTGTACCTTCCCTTTCTCTCAGGTTCTGTGTACCAGCCTGCCAAACGAGGTCTGAGCTGGATCAAGCTGAAGAAGGACTACCTGGAGGGGCTGGCTGACAGCATTGACCTCGTGCCTATAGGAGCTTGGCAGGGCCAGGGGAGAAAGGTGGGACAAGACACGAGAATAACACACTTGTAACACTGCTGGATAACTCCGCTAGAGGCAGCAGCGCAGCACAACACTGCATGTAGACAAACAGATACAGTATGAGTCAGCAGCTTTGTAAGAGGAAGTGCAGTATGTTTGATCAGTCAGAGCAGCCACACCTTCGTAGTGTGTGAGGACTTGCTGCTTGTACAAGTCCTGTGAGTTTTTTTTTGTGTCAGTGTCCCACTCTGTTGATCTTTCTGCTGCGTCCATGTCTGTCATGCTGCCTCATGTCAGGTGAAGTGGTACAGTCCTTTCCTGCTGGCAGTGTATGACCCGGCCACTGAAACATATCAGTCCCTGTGTCGCTGCATCAGCGGCTTCACTGATGAGTTCTATGCTGCGGCAACAGCTCGCCTGGGAGCAACTCAGATATCGGGACCTAAACCCTACTATCAGACTTTGGAACGGTGAGCTATAAGGGGGAGTACCTGACGTTGAGAAATGCAAATGCTTTCATGCAGCATACTGGAATGGTCTTGCAGAAATGTGTGGGTTCATGAAAGTTGTGCACTTTCTGTTCTCATGCTTCATCTGCTGCTGCTGCTGCTGCTGCTGCTGCTGTGTCCTCAGTCCTGATGTCTGGTTTGAGCCGACAGAGGTCTGGGAGATTCGAGGTGCTGACATCAGCATCAGTCCAGTACACCGCACAGCAGCAGGAGCACTGCACCCTGACAGAGGCCTGGGACTGAGGTTTCCAAGGTGAGAAGGGAAGGCAGGCTGCACTGGTGGTGGTTATAGAAAGGCGGCCAACCAGATACCAGCAGGAGGAATCACGTACATCTGTTCGCATAACCAGGGGCTGCTGGCTTATTGGCACTCACTGTCAAGCTCGTAAGGCTTCATCAAAGGTCGCAGCACATGGGCTGCTGCTGATGTAATTGCATGCATAGGCGGTCCGATCAAATGATTCGATTCAGATTGTGCCTTGCTCTGCTCGGGGAATAGCTGATTGGATTCTGCAATCTCGTACCCAGTTGCTTGAAGCTTGTACCTGCATGTTGTGTATGTTGTGTAGGTTCCTGCGCATCCGTGATGACAAACGTCCTGAGGAGGCCTCTGGTCCAGATTATGTGGTTGAGCTGTATAACAAGCAGACACGAAGAGTGATCAACAAGTGATCAGCCTGGACTGTGCTAGCAATGTACCCCGTAGACTTGGGCGGTGTTGCCAGCAGCAATCGAAACTCTCAGCCTCTGCGAATGAAGGCGAAGCTTGCAGTTGATGAACACGTTGCAGTAATCTACTCTGCCGCAGTATGCGGCATACTGTGCGAGATTTTTGGGCTACGATGTCGGAGTACTCGTTGAATTTCTTCAGCCTTAGCACACCTTGCTGTGTCACTAGAACTCGCCTTTGAGTAATGCACCGGGTACGAGGGCTCGTTTGGCTACTGTGTATGGTATGTGCACGTACGACGGGATCGCCTGGGGTATTCTTGGCCGCGGTAGAGTGATCTACGGCTAAGAGTGCTGGCAGTACAACCAAATCCATCGTAACATGTGATAACTGTATCAGCAGTGAAAGCAACCTACTAGTATCCGATAGTATCACATGACTGGTACCGTACACCAGTTCGAAGTCCGTTTAACGCGGGTGCTTTTTCTCACCGGGAAAAGGGCCAATTTGGGACAAACCGCTCTGAGGCATGCAAACGCGGCCCTCTCGCGGTCAGCTAAGCACAGAAACCCATGAAGATGGACCCCAATTCCTCGGAGATCGCTGCTTGAGGCTATCAGGCCACTATCTGAGCTTCTAGGACTCCCCAAAGCAGCAGCGACCGCAC
>LWCB01001480.1:0-18877 GCA_001630525.1 Coelastrella sp. M60 | reverse complement strand
CCATGATAGCTGTGGGGAGCTTGTGGGAGGTAAACAACCTGGGAGGCAAAGTGGTGCGCCAGCTACCGTAACTAGCTGGTAGCTACAATCACTGATCCAGTGGACCTCTTTTCACATTGTCTAAACACTGTAATTGTTTGCCGCCCTCATGTACTTATGATGTCTGCGTGCTTGCTGCCCTCCTGTCATGTACTATCCCTGAATGCCATCAATATCCAAAGGCTTTAAAGTGACTTTGAAGTCATGAGCATGTACTACCCGGGGTAAAGGCACATATATGTCATATATCTCCGCATACACCACCTTGATCCTTGTAACAATGCTTGATTGCGAACTGTTATATGGAAAACTTGTTGTGACTGTATGAGTGAAAGGAAAGAGAAATTACGCTTGGAGGGGGGTGTGCTGTTGATGTTGTTTGCAGGGTTTGACGCATTATATAATGCATATATGCATATGCGTCAATGATTGACCGATGACCATCACTACTTATGGGGACTGGAGCACAGGCAGAGTGGGGCCGCCGCCCCACTCACACTCTGCTACCTTGTTGTCTGTGGTGATACTTTCAGGTAATTCGCGACAACAGACCTGGGTACAATATCAATGACATGCCCATGAGCCTCTTGTTGGCTTGCTGGTCTTGGACTGGGCGGGGTGCAAGTCCCGTAGGTTGTATTGTATTGTATTGTAACTTGAGGTCGATGTTGGAGGACTTGCTTTCCAGAAGCGCAACCCTACTTTGATGACACGGCGCCGTCTCTGGGTGGCGGCCCCAGTCCATGTTGTGCAGCTGTTGTAGGCATCTTGTATGTTGCATGGCTAAAGTTGTTCATACATGATATGATCGCGATTCAGTGAAAGCACCTATACTATATGAATGTCTCCTTCCGAAGGAGGATACATGGGCCATGTATCTGATCAGATTGAGGATTGAAGATTGACCCAAGGGGCATGCCCACTTTGTACTGCATCAGCTTTCATTCTCTTACCCTGCTCTGACTCAGCAACAAACAAACCAAATACAATCATAACATCAAGATGACAATGACAACAATAACAATTGGGACTTCCTGCAAATAATATAGGATCTAGCCCGTTCAAGTGCTCGAGCAATAGCTGTCGGATACAAGCCAAACCTTGAAGGTATTGAGTGCAATCGTATTACACCCGGATTTTCACATATGACCTTGAGACTGCTTGTTCCAATGTTTGAAGCATCAACATCGACGCATGGAAAAAAATGTGCAAGCCACTACCCATGTTGGCACTTTGTGCATCACACCACCATATAACTGATGATGGACCCTGGAAATTCTAGGAAATTTCAGGATCATCTACTGTAGATGTAGCCATAGCTGCCTGCCTGCTTGCCACAGGCCAGGAACCATTGTTGGGCATGCCGACACAGACTCTACCACAGACACAATAGCAGACATGATAGTTATCAATCTGGAAAGCATGGAACCTGCTGGACAACATTTTGCCTAACAAATGAGGAAAGCTGGTCAAAAGGGGGAAGCTCCCCTGTCCATCAGATGCAAGTGGCAGCAAACAAAGCGGCACTGCAATAAGAGGATGGTGCATCATATGTATGCAAGCAAGACAAACATAGTGACGATGTGCGAGCTGCTTCAAGTGTGCAACAACCCGCAGATGCCAGAAGTTATGACTCATGCTCTATTCAATTCGTGCATTGATCAATGATCGTAGGGCTGCATGACAAGCAGTTCCACAGCCACATACCACCAACAGAAAGAACCCATAGCCAAACACACAATGGCCTCAATCATAAAGGCTTTCAGTGCTACATGTGATTTCGGTCACTGCAGCAAGTCTGCACCGTAGGTACACAACAAGTGCTCACTAGTTATCAACAAACAACTTCCTCCCATAAAACCCCAAATTACAAGACTGTAAACATCAACAACAAAGTAGTATCAACCTTACCACAAAGTGTGTAATCTCTCATATTGTTTTAGGCAAGCAGCATATGTACCCCCCCTGCTTGCATGTTGATACTACAAGTTTGAGACCAGTGCACGAAGCCAAAGAACGGTACCGCGTGGCTCACAAAGTTTGCATCCAATTACACAATGTGTGACCTGTATGTCGAAGTGCATGCAGGAGAAAGTGACGCTATCATCCAGCACAAGTAGACCTCTAAAGTAGTGCATAATTGCACACAGCAATTTTTTGAGCATCAATAACAAAACAGCACTAACCAAAGAAGTTTTGCTGAACTGCCAAAGCTTGTGACACCAAACTTGCATTCTGTTGTTGCTGCTGGACAAGGTAATCAGTGGGAGCAAAGCCAGTAAAGCTGTTAGGGCCTCCAACCATCCCACTGCTTTGCAGCGCCGGCATCTGCCCTCCAGGGAGCAGTCCAGACGTCTGTGTCGCCACACCCATAGACTGTCCCAGCAGCATACTACTACTGGCAAGATTCTGTACAGGATTCTGCACAAGATTGAATCCCTCTGAAGCAACTGCAGCTGACAAGTTTCCTCTCAGCATTGCTTCTGGAATGAACTGCTGTTGATGCATGAGCTGTTGCTGCTGTTGAAGCAGCTGCTGACGCTGCTGTAACAGAGTAAGGTGGTGTTGTTGCACCATCAGGGCAGCATTCTGCTGGGCAGCTTGTTGCTGGTGAAGGCCTCCAAGGCAATCTGCAGCAGACTCACCCCACATGGAGAAGGAGAGGTGCTCTGGTCCCTCATCAAAGCCCTGTGAGCAGCAGTACACATCACAGAGCAGCTTGAGTAAGTTTCAATACTGTCACTTGTCACAACATCACACACCCCATCATACATGCAATTCTGCAGCACAGCATAGAAGATCGGTTGTGATCAACATCGTAATCCAACCGTGAACGGTAAGAAACTTGGTGCTTCTAATGCAATTGGGGCTTTTATGTAACATGTCCCCTTGTCATGAGGTGACTTCTTTCCTCACATGCATAACGCACCATGGTCACACATGTACATTTGACATGTCAACTGATGAGAGTGTTCAAGCAGTGCAGCACCCAGTCCCACCTGCATAGGGAGCATCTGCTGTAGATATCCACCGGGAGGCATCATAGAATATTCAGGAGAATATGCCTGCTGATATGGGGACGATGACATCCCAGCACCAGAGAACATACCACACTCATTTGCTGTGCCAGGGGCAACACATGAACCCAATGAGCCTGTAGAAGCTCTTAAGTAGGAGTTTAGGACGCCTGCATATCCCAGAGGAGGCTGCTGGAAATCAGCCACCTCGAAGCCACTGGTGGTAGATCGTGGGCTGGCAACTGTACTGCTTGATGTTTTGAGCATACCAGAACCTACTGGTGATTCACTCCAGACCGTGCTGGCTGCACTAGCCTGGTGTGAGAGCATGTTGACATTTATTGCTGATGCTGCTGGAACATACTCGTTGCTGAGCCTTCTGTTTGCAAGCATGGCGGAATGCGGAGCAACTCGTGTGGGACTGATACGTGCTGAGTTAACGACTGTGGCAGGTGTCTGGCGCCAGCTAGGCCTTCGTCCCTGCAGCATTTGCTGCTGGTTGATGTTGCTGAAGGTAATACTGCCCATGCCAGCAACAGGAGAGAGTATAATTCCCTCACTGCTAGATTTGGGCACAAGTGAAGGATTTGGTGCAACCAAGACTACTGCAAGAGGTGCAGACTGAGATTTTCCAGCTGCACCAATTGCAGTACCCACTGGACTGCTAACGGCTGTCTGCTGCTGACTGCCCATGCCTGGTGCAAGATCATCCAAGGCAGCAAAAGCTTTGCTGCCGAGGGAGGAATCTGCAGTTGCCAACTGCTCTATCAGATACTGGACTTCAGAGCCACCTGCTGAAGGTGACACAGCTTCATCCGCCGGCAGTGGATCTGTGGTAGCTGGACGGGCAGGTTTGGATGCAGCTGGAGCTGTGCTTGAGTCATCACTGCACTTGGCTTTCAATGTCAGCCCCTGACCAAACGTAGCCACCAGATCAGCTACTGTGCTCTGGGTACATACAGCTGCTGCTGATGTATTCTCTGGATGTTCTGATTTGTTTGCTGACTGTGTTGCCACTGAAGGGTCTGGCAGCAAAGGGCGCAGCTCATCCTCGGAATGGGCAAAGAAGCAGATGGGGCGGTTGCAGGCAGGTCCTAGCTCACATAGGCACGTGAGGTATCGGTCCGGGTGCAGCCAATACTCGAATAGATGCTGCAGGCAGCGACAACATGAGCACAGGTGAGCATAAGCACATGGTAACACAGGAAGCAGAGTGACACACTGCTACTGCAGCAAGCAGATAGACAATGCACCTGCCAGAGACAGACTAGTCGATCCATAATGAGGTACTAACATAATTCTATATATAGAATATCAACACAACATGCAAGAGTGGCTATTTCTCTGCTACCAGGGCATTCAGTGGCTTGCTGGCCGGTGACTCATTGGGTGATGCACCAGCCTCGCTGCGGTGTGGACTTACGTGTGTGCAAGGACAGTCCGCTCCACGTGGACAAACTTTTTTCTGCAGCCAAAAGAAGGATATCCCATAAGAGATGCAATGGATCCCTGCGCGTGCTTCGCTACAGCACGGCCCGCACAGCGATGTAGCTGCAAGCTAGCTGCTCACCGCTCTGGCTTCTGGACATTGTACAGCTTGATACTTTGAAGGATGTCTTCTGCGTGCTCTCTCACCGGAGTGTCTGCGGTTTGGGAAAGGTCCACGTGGCAAGTCAACAGGATGATTTGCTTCAAGTTCTTGGCACAAAAAATTGTGAAACCAGCATCCTTATGTTCAGTTAATGTGTCGAAAACATTTGATCGCAAAGTTGGCAGGCGAAGGACACTCACGCATATGCGCACTTCTCCCAATCATGAAATTCTTTCTTCGGACACATCTGAATCTGTAAAACAACAAAAAGGTATCTTGGGGTTCATCCGAAACTCATTGAGACAGGATAGTACGCGTTTCGATCTCCCGGCATACTGAGTCACCGGCGCGGGCTGCTGCTACTGCCACCTTACCAAAGCAGCTAAGTGCTGGTTATGGCTATGCACTGCAAACTGCTGGTATGTGCTTCAAAATGATCAAATGAATCACCTTGTAGGTATACATCCAGAAGGAGTCGCTCAAGCGGCGCTCTGGCCTCACTTTCCCTGAGTTGGGACCACCCAACTCATGTTGCTCCCCGATATCGCCGTCTATGGATGCTACTGTCATCATATGCTACTTTAAGATGTAAAAGCAACAGATATGTTCTCGTGCACACCGGCAATACACCGCTGGGACAGCACGTTGATGAGTTCAGTAGAAACCTCCCTTCAATACACCATAAACAATGTTATAAGCTTCTAAACGTCATTGAAAGGATATACACGCCATGGAAGGCCGCGTAAGATGAGTATGCAAGTGAGTCATTTCAGCGTTTGAGGTATTTGGCCCTATCTGCACACGTAATGGCACACAAAACAAAAACAGGAAGCGATAATTCGTTTTAGTTCCGTCACAGCGCTTCACACGCCCTATATCGAGTTCCAGAAATGCTGCTAGTTCACCGTTTGGACTTCTGTTATATGCCCGGTCACAACCTGGCTGACTGTAAATGTGCAGCAAGACGGTGCAATGCGAAATCGTAAGAATTTGTTGTTACGTTCGCATTCAGTACATATGCAGAATTGTGCATTGTGTGCACCCTATCTGTGTGCTGATGGGTAAACTCTCTGATCCATGAAGCTGCCAGTATGCATCAATCAAACTTGTACAACCGGAACAACTCTATTATGTTTGGCAACAAATACAACCGGCAGTCCCCTGCCCTCACGCATCCATTACCAGACTTCACAGCACCGTCGGGTGCCAGGGGGCAGGATATTATGATTATATGGGATATGCAAAATGTGAGAATTCCAACAGAGCTCGAACCTGTTGATGTCATCAGGTGAGGAGACAGTAACGGACATCAAAGCAAGTGCAGTTCGTGTGGTCTTGTCAGATCAGCGACTTGTGTGTCGGTGGTTGGCTGAGAGCTGCCTTTCTAACTCACGCTTACAGTTGCGGCCAATGGGTTGTGCGGGCAGCAGCTACATGGGCTACCCCAGGTTGATACAGTTTGTTGGTCTTTCTGCTGTGCTCGCAGGTTCCTGTACAACACATTCGTCATGCAACCGGGGCCTCGCCGCTGCGCTGGGGCCTTCTGCACATTCACAGATAACACGAAGAAGGCCATTGGCGAGAAACGCTTCAACCAGTTCTGCAGCAATGGTGTCCTGAACTTCATGATGATCAACTCACCGGGAGGCCCCCGGAAGGCTGATGACAGCGACCATCCTCTCAAAGAGGTGTGCTGCTTGGTCTGTTGATCAGTTTCCTCACTCAACTGCCAGTGTCTACCTTGCTTTGTCGCAACACACCTCTATGCGGCATCCATTTGCAGCTGCAGTATTTCTGTCACACTGTCATCTTCTCAAGCTGTCGGTCCCTTTTGGCTGTTCCTTGCAGATGATGATGAACTTCACGGTTGATTGTGTCAGAGGACACAAAGATGGTGTGCTACTGCTCATCACTGCAGATGCTGGTAAGATCAGGGGGGCAACTCCTTCACTGAGCACCTCTTAACTCCATTCTACAAATGCACTATGCTGCACATGTTCTCAATGCTTTCTCATGACCTGCTGTCATGGAAGAGTATGTTACTTTGGTTTGGGAACTTCATCTGAGATCATTTGTCAGCAATGCTGTACATGCTATCAGCCGGAACTTCATATTTCCTTGCTGAACATTGTTGTAGTGCTTCTGTGTTAGCCTACATGGTGCCCCATGAAGAGCTACCCTTGGCATGCACATGTCCATCCTGCGGCGTATCGGGGTTGGACACTCGCTGATTGTTACATGGAATGCAGAATGGTGATTCTGATCATCATTTGCTGCTCTGTGCTGATTCCTGCCGGCAGACTTTGTGCGCCCCGCCATCTGGTGCAAGCAGCAAGGCTGTGTATCTCTTGAGCTGTTGTATTATGACCCCATTGCGTCAAAGGAGATAAGGCAACTGGAGGCAACATGGAAAATGGAGTGGAGAGATTTCTTGGACTGCTCTGTTGGAAGGTAAGCAGCAATTGGGCTATATACAGTGCTGTACATGTGTCGCTAAGCGTCCACAATCCAGCAGCATGAGGATTCCGGTGCATGTTCCTGCACTCCGTAATAATAAGCTCATCACAGCCATCTGGCGTCTTGGATTTCGGACTTGGACCAATATGTTGGCCATGATGCAGGCGCTGTGCATGGACTTTCCCTTACCCGCAAGACGTAGCAGCTGGCTTGGTGCCAAACCCTAGTGCAGCCAACAGCAGTAACGCTGGATTCTACAGCAGCAGTCCTCTAGGCAACAACAACAACAGCCACGGCAGCTTCGGCAACAGAACCAGCATGGAGCGTCCTCCTCACCAACAGCAGCCACCAGTAGTTGCAGGATATCTTCCAGCCCCGCAGCGGCGTTTAGCTTTGCCAAGTTCCACAACACCAGTTGCTGCTGCAGCAAGCACTGCAGCCAGACAGGCCCCTCCTGCTGCTGCTGCTGCTGCTAGTGCAGGAGCTGTACAGGTTAGCACTGCGCATGTCCAGCAAGCTGCAGCACAACTGCTGCACAATCCAGCGGCTTTACATCAGGTAGTACAGCAGTACAAGCAGAGTGTGCAGACTACTGCTGTCCTGCAGCAAGTGCTACAAGGCGTGGCACAAGCAGCAACTGTGAATGTGGGCGTGGCGCAACCTGCTGGTGCTGCTGCAAAGGGAGCACGTCCAGCAGCAGCAGCAGCAGGGCCATCAGAGATGTCGGCTGGGGTCCAAGCACAGGTCTTTACTCGACAGCAGCAGCAAGGTAGCACTGCAGGTGGCAGCAGTGCTCATAGTACTCCGGTCAAACAGCATCAAGTGCAAGGATATGGTGCCAGACCTGTTTCAGGCGCAGCAGGTGGCGGCAGCAGCATAGCTGTAAAGCCCGCTGCTGCTGCTGCTGCTGCTGGTGGTGAGTCTGCAGGGTTGACTTGGCAGCAACTGGAGCAGCAGCAGAATGATGCTGCAGGTCCTGTAGGTGGCTTCAATAAAGATGCAGCAGCAGCAGCAGGTCAGAGGGGCAAGATCCCCTTGACTCCTCAGTGGTGGACAACGCCAACGAATGCAACCAGCAGCAGCGCTGGTAAGACGATCAGGCTCCAGCAGCAGCAGCAGCAGCAGCAGCGAGGTGATAAGTCATCAGCAGGCAGTTGGGACTCCAAGGTTGTGAAGTATAGGCCTGAGGGCTGGGCCAGTGAAGAGGAAGATGAAGGGTTCTGGGACTCTGTCACTCCAGATACAGGGGCAAATAGCACACGAGTTGCAGCAGCTGAAGCAAGGCTTGAGGATGCTGCTGCGCTGCATTCTTCAGCAGTGCAGCAGTTGAAGAATGGTAACAACAGATCAGAGACATCCACTTTGGCTAGTGAGGCTGGCAATAGCTCTACCGCTGCTGCTGCTGGTGCTGGATCTGCTCTTCCACCTGCTCCCTCAATGGGGCTACTGAAGAGAGCAGGTGTTCCTCCTCCTGGTGCTGCTGCTGCTGCTGGCAGCAGCACGGGCATAAATCGCGGCTCCAGCGGGGCATTGGCAGCACTATTCGCTGGTGCAGCAGCCAAGGCAGGGATTAACAGCGGCAGCAGCAACTCTGGGGCTAGCAATGAATCCAAACAGCAGTATCAGAGCCAACACATGTCTGCTGCTGTGGATAGCTTCAGTAGCAATAGGCAGCAGGGATTGAGCCAGGTGCCGGTAGACCTGCAGCAGCAGCAGCCGCCCAGGAAGCTTCTCACTAGAGCATCATCTCCCGGCATCAATAGCAGGTATCCGTACGACCAGCAGCAACAGCAGCAGCAGCAGCGCAGTGGACAAGTGTATGATAGGCACCAGCAGCATCATGATCTCCAGGTTGCATTGCTGGAACGCCAGAAGCTTGCTGAGCGGCAGCGGCAGCAGCAGCAGCAAATGGCTGATACTCCTGGACCTAGTGTAGGCTCTCAAGAGCAGCAGCAGTCAGAAGAGTCTGAAGATGATGGCCTTGATGAGTTGGAGCGGGCACTGCTGCAGCGCAAGCGTATGGCTGCAGCAGCTGCTGCTGCTGCTGCTGGATCAGGTGCCAAGGCGCATGAGGACCAATCAGTTGCCGGCAATGCGGCAAAGCGATCATTGGATCCTCATATGCTCGCTGCTGCTAGGATGTTTCAAAAGGCTTCAGTAGAGGCAGCGGCTGGCATTTCAACAGTGTGTCACAGTGCTGCTGCTGCTGCTTCAAGCAGCAGCTCTCGCCCTAGTGGTGTTGTTGTGTTAGCAGCACCACCACCTCCAGCATGGATGCTGCCAGTGCAGCAGCAAGATGAAGCAGCGCCTGTGCAGCAGCAGCAAGAGTGTGAAGAGGTTGGCTCTGCTGGTCAAGCACCATCATGCACTGATTCAGATCAAGATTGTGACGATAACTGCCTTATAGATGAAGAGACAGGTGAGGTAATCATCCTCAAACCCAAGATGATCACTAGCAGCAGCAGTGTTGCTGCTGCCGGACAAAGCTCTGACACAGTAGTGCCAGCCACCCCTGCAGCAGCAGCAGCGGCAGCAGCAGCAGCAGCGGCAGCAGCAGCTGTTCGACCGCGCCATGTCCGTGTCGCTGATGCTGATCTAGCAGCAGCAGTGCCCGGCGAGGGCAGCAGCAGCAAAGGCAGCAACAGCAGCAGCAGCAGATTGTTGGGTCCTCAAGACAGCAGCCTGTTTAGTCCAGCACTGACAGATCCTCCTACTGCTGCTGGTGGTGATGCTGCTTTCAAGGATGACAGCAGCAGCAGTTCAGGATCAGGATTTGGTCCACTCAGCATAAGCAGTCCAGGAGGCAGTCAGTCTGTCAGTAGGTGCAGTAGTACTGCTGCTGCTGGGTTGTTACACGATGAAGTAACAACTTGTTATATTGTAGGTAGAAACAGACTGCAGGCTGGAACTGATAAAGGTCATATGGGGTGCAGTAGTACTGTTGCTGCTGGTGGTGCTGATTGCAGCCAGGTGGAGCAGCAGTCTGTGAGGGTTCATCTGGTGGTGAGTGCTCCAGAGGAGCAGCAGCAGCAGCAGCAGCAGCAGCTTTCTCTAGTCAGGGTCAAGCTGTCAATTGGGCATGATGCAGCAGCAGATGACAAGGGCAATGCAGCAGCAGTAACAGCAGGAAATGCTGTTTGTGACTTATCACTTGATGACGGTGATCAACTGCCAGCTAGCCGTGATCTCAGATCTGATCGCGATGAGGAGTTGGAGATCAGTGCTGCTGCTGCGGCTGCTGCAGCAGCACTGGCAGCTAGCTCAGAGGCTTTGCTTGAGGAATTGGAAGGACAGCAAGCAGTTGACACAGAAGGACCAACAGCGATAGATCTAGATGACATTTCAATCACCCAAGATCATGATGACCTCACAGGATCCACCCTGAAAGATCCTGATGATCAGGGTTTACCTGATGTCCCAACTTCAGGGTTTTGCAGTAGCCCTGTGGCTGCACCGACCGGTATGGTACTACCTGAGACTGATGACGATGATTTTGTTGCCTCGCTGGTACGGAATGTGAGCGGAGGGGCAACTCCTATCACTGCTGCTATGGATCTAGATCTGCAAACCTTGGAAGAGATCGCTGCTGCCAGATCTGCTGCTTCTGCTGACCTGATGGCAGCAGCGGCAGCCGCAGTAGATGTTGAAGACTGTTATCAACAGGAGGAGAACCCTTCCCCACTAGACAGCCCGGCTTATGGTCTTGAGACATTAGATCTTCATGGTGAACCCATCACTCATCATTTAGGTCCTGTGAATCTTCACAATGGAGATGTATCTTATCATGATCATGATCTTTGCACCTCTAGGGGTCTTCAGTGCCCCATGACATCAACCAACATCTCATCAGCAGCTTATGATCTGCCATTTGGTCTCAATCAGGGTTCACTGCCTATTCCTATGCCATTGATTCAGCCAGCAGGGTTTAGTGGCCCCTCAGGGTTTGGGCCTGGGGCTGGCAGATTTAGGGCAGCGAGTCCTGTGACAGCGATTGAGGAACTGGGCAATGCAAGCAGCAACGTGAGCAGCAGCAGGGCATCAGTTGATGGGCCAGGTACCACAGATAGCAGCAGTGAAGAAGACTGCAGCAATGCTGATCGTGACGCTTCAACAGCAGTCAACAATGACTTCACAGCGACTTGAACGGTATAGCCACTGATATGGCTGTTTGCTGGCCTGAATGGTGGCGACTGAAGTCCCTGCAGCAGCAGATATATGCGAGTGACATCACCTCAGCTGTTGCTGAGTTGCAGGATAGCGTCTGTTGCTGTTTATCATTGATTCACAGCTGTCATTGGTTGTTGATACGACGGTTTGGACTGCTATATGGCTTGGATTGTTATAACGTTCATCTCTGACTATTGCTGGTGCTTTGTGTATACATGGCAACCCATTGTCTTCCTGCTGGCTATACACTTTGCACGCAAGCTGTAGATGAGATCATATCATACTAGTGCTTTTTATGATAGTAGTGATATATGACGCTGCTTGATGTATCAGCCAGCTCATTGTGATTGGGGAATATATGTGTGGGACATGATATCCCTTGCTTCATTGCATTAGCCTCTTGTAGTAGCCTACTGAGGTGAAGAGGGGGCTGACATTGGGTCATCGAGTGGCACCTGCCAACGTCCCTTTTTGCATGGACAGGGTGCATGCCAGCCGTGGAAGGGTGCTGGTACGCATGCTTTGTTGTGTCTCAAATTTGGCTGCTCGTCATCTGCTGTACAGGCAGGTCATATTACTGCTAGCCAGCATGACGTCATTTTGTCGCTGCATGTCTGCTGCAATGCTGCTCAATCGTGTGACATATTGAGTCGTATGTTATGATGGAGGTGCCATTGCTGCAGTGGCCTCTCTTGCAGAGTGTACAGCAAACAAATTGAGTTTATATATGATCATATGTTTGCTGGCTGCCTGTGTACTAGCTGCCCTCCTGTGTTTTCACATAACCTGTACACATGTGTGCAGGTATTGCTTGAGCCCTGTTTAAAATTGGGAGTAAGCAATTGCAGACCGTCTGTGAAACAGCTCGTTTGCAAGCTGTAGCATGCCATTATAGCTACTATAGCGGCCCTTGTTTGTGCTGTATATACATATACAGCATATATGCCACGCCTGCCGCATGATGACATGTTTGTTTGCCTGTTGTCTGTGGGTCTGTGACCCTCCTTCCCCAAATGCTGGGCCAGTGTTCGGAGCCCACTGGGACTCGTGCAAGGGGAGCCTCACAGAGAGTATTCCTTGCCAGGCTGATTTGATTTGG
The DNA here is from genome assembly GCA_001630525.1 of Coelastrella sp. M60. Lineage (NCBI taxonomy): Eukaryota > Viridiplantae > Chlorophyta > Chlorophyceae > Sphaeropleales > Scenedesmaceae > Coelastrella > Coelastrella sp. M60. Next base: position 6,507 of record LWCB01001480.1, on the reverse strand, counting down.
GCCATGGTGTGTTTTGTGCATACTGGCGAAAGCTCTGCAAACCAGTGACACCCTCATCAACAGCTTGTAGATTGATCGTGCAACAGTTGACCCTGGACAGGAGTGGACAGTTCATGCGCGTGGCTAGCCTATACTAAGGCTGTTTGTCCTACCGTGCCTAGTAGGCACGGTAGGACAAACAGCCTTTCCGGATGGCACAGCACTGGATTCATTTGTTTGCACCAGCCATACTTCGTCCTTTTAATTGCAAGACTCTGAGAGGCTTTCCAGCCTGTGTGACAGTGTGCTGCTAGCTTAGTGCTAGCTGCTACCTGCTATCGTAAAGGACTAACAAACTAAGGTACTGCCCGGAGCAGCCGCTGCTCAGTGACTACTCAGCCGCTGAGCATCGGATGGTCTGCTGAGTTGCATCAGCCATGACTGCATTCACTTGGTGGCACGAGACACACTTGTTGCTGCAAAAGCCAAATCTGCCTCAGACAGTGTCTTCTTACATCTACTTTCGGCAAAAGCTCCTTGCAACGGACAACTGTACAACTGTAGCACAGTATGACAGCTACAGATGCCAGCCTTGTACAGATGCCAGTTGTTATTTGTCAAACTGTGTTTTGCCTGGCTCAGCTGAAAATACACCACAGCACAATAGCACATTGGGTATCCAGGATTTGGCCAAAATCCCATGCGATACAAGCCAGCTAAAACGCATTAGCCCAGCTCAGATATCCGTAGTACTTGCAGCTGACAGCTCCAGCTGGACATACCCCGGTTAAGAGCGGCGGATTCCTCACTGGGTCCTGCTGATACCCGTACCCGCTGTTCTCCTTGTTATACAGAGTGAACTCCTCCAGCCCCAAGTAGACGTTTTGAGATCCACGTGAGTCGCGACATGCTCCGGCCGCGAAACATCGCAGGTAGATTCCCGCGACGTGCGGCGCGGCTTGAGAGGTGCCTGAGAACTGGCAGTATCCATTATCATTGTTTCTGGCGGCATACGAGCAAGTACTGTTGATACGGTTGCCTGCGTACAAAGCATGCAAAGACGCAAGCAGTCAGCAAGCCTTGAGCCAAATGGGTAATCTACCCAGCATCGCCAGGCATCTGAAGCCATGTCGGTTGAGGGTTTTTCATGATATATCATTGGTTGGATATTCAAATGCTTGTTGCTGACAAACCATCCAGAGAGGCCCACCTGGTGCTGCAATGGTCCTGTTCATCTTGTCCGGTGTCCAAACAGGCAGATCAGGGACCTTCTGCAACCACAAGTAGTTGCTGAAGGTTGACGCAACATTCCCTGTGCTGATCGCACCATCTTCCTGTGCAATAGACGTCACACTCACTACATGGGGACAGCCGCCAGGCACTGCATTGTTCAGGGGCTGATTCTCGTTACCTGCGGCAGGGACATTGCAACCGTGATGTTGTTTTTGACAGTGTTATGATGTCAGCAGCACTGGCTGCAGGAAGAGGAGCAAAAATCCTGCCATATTGATATAGATTGCAATTATCTCGAGTCGCAGTGCCCTACTCTGGTTTGCCTGCAATTGCCATGACACTGACATGATAATGATCAAATGGAAACCTGCACATCGACCGTCCCCTCTGCAAGTGCTCAGTCACCACGACATCAGTAAACACATGGTTGCACAATCATACAGCAATATTCAATTTTGGTTTGACTCACTAGCAGCAGCAATCACCACAATCCCAGCTTCCTCCAGCTCCTTAGCAACGCTGCACACAGTGCCTCCTAAGCCGCTTTCCAAGCTGCTGACATAAAACCCTAAACTCATGTTTAGTACAAAGATCTGCAGCCTCTGAGCATTTGTTTGACCGCCTTCATTTGGAGTCTTCCCGTCCAAAGTGGTCTCTAGCAACCAACGCATTGCAGCTATGAGATCGGACGCAGATCCGGACCCTGCCGTGTCCAGAGCCTTCAACATCACTATTCCTGCATCTGCAAGCAAACACAGAAATAACAAGCTTACATTGCCTCGTCATAATCTTCGCACTACTTACTGCATTGCATGATCACTTTATCTTCACCTGACCATATCATTTGAGCAAGACAAGAGAGCCATCCACATTCCCTCGAGCCAATTGCGCCAATGGATCCAACACACTTTGTGTAAGGACAAATACGCGAAATCAGGACGATGCCTGGCAGGAGTCACCTGAGTCAATTTGTGACATGTCAACGTAAGGATAAGAATTAGTCAGCACCAGGTATGTTAACAGGCAAGTATGTATTGCCAATCCCAGAAACATCTTCAATCAGAGGCCCTGGCAAATCAGCAGTGACACTTGCCTGGCATAACACCCAGAACGCCAACCTCATTGTCTCTGGCACCAATGATGCCTGCATATAACATGGTGCAAGGACAGATATTGAGGCATGTGTGTACATACATTGGTAATTTATGTAGGTGCAATGCAAAGCACTTCACCGTCTGCCACCGGAAGGTATTTTTAATATATTGTCCTCATTGTATTATCAACAATGCTCATATGCTTGTGAATGCAGTGTCTCACTAGACTCTATGGTGATAATAAAGACACTGCTCATGGAGTAAGCCACCCGACTGCACCGCTGAAACAATATATATTGTTGTATAAGAGAACAGCAACGAGCGCAAAGGGCAAGCTGCTGTCCTTGCCAGGCACTCACCTAATATGGAATTAATAGACCCACAAAAGCATACGCAAAAGTGAGTCACTATGTTTGCGCAGTCTGATATAATATGTATGACACATGGATATATTTTTGGGCACTGCTTGCCTGGTTATGCCCCGTCACAGAACAAACACTGCAGCAAGAAGTTTGGAGCCCAGCAACTATGCAGATCTCCATCATGCCTTTGAGTGCAAGAAGCACGTGCTTTTATTAATTGAGACCAAACAACACAACATACCTGCTACATGCGTCCCATGACCCATGCCATCATGACAGCCGCCATCTCGACTTGGGTCTGGATTCCTCTCAAAGCCCCACTGCCTTGTATAGACGACGTTGAGGTCTGGGTGGTTGCACTGCACCCCAGTATCAATCACCGCTACTGTTGCGGGGAATACAGGGCGCACAGTCTGCATGTTGCCGTTGGTACCTTCTGTGACCGCCTGCATTGTAAGATGAGCACCACAAGCAATGCTTATGCTGCGACAACTTCACGCAAATTGCAGCGATACCATTGAGGTTTATTAGTTGCAGGTTATCTGACACAAAAGGCTATCAGTAGGTCTGACTCATTGATTGTTGTCCAGGTTGACTCTGCACAAGCAATCTCCAGTAACAATACAGACAACGGAAAGCGAAGAGGGACTTACCAGAATCCGCCTGATCCCAGCTGGTACTGTCTGGCTGCCCAGACCAACATCCACTGCATACAAAGACAAAGTGGCAATCTTTGAGTTGCCAATGCAGTATGCAAACAACAGATACCAGCCAAGGTAGAAGTACAGCACGAAAGCATTGCCAACTGGTGAGGCTTCACTAAGTTTGGTTTATACTGACAGATACGTCAACACAGGTACATTGCAAGTGATCAGTGGTATGATTCTCGTCATTCTTCACAATGATGCTGAACGCTTGTAGAGGAAACACACACCTCTTGGTAGCTGAGTCCTTTCCCTTGGTGGTGGTGGCGGTGGAGGGGGCGGAGGCGGCGGAGGGGGCGGCGGTGGCGGCAGTGGACATTGCCCTCGTGCCAGATATTGAACTTTTGCAGGTGGAATCCCACAGCTGCCAAACCAGTCCTTGTTGAACAGCTGATCAGATACGCTTGTTGCAGAAGATACGCGTGTCATGGCGCACGTAGCGACGTCGACCGTTTCACCAGGAGCTGGCGTTGCACGAAGCCATCGTACCGACACCGGCGATGTAGCGCTTGTGTTTCCGCAGAATTCACCGGTGTAAGTCATCTTTATCAAGCCCTGGGAAGTGCAGTCTTTGTTGGGATGAGGCATAGTAACCGTTTGCGTAACCACAGCACCATGTGGTATGCAACCCTGGACCTCGGGAGCTGAGGCCTGTTCGTCTGCTGTTGTAGCAGCTGCGGCAGACAAAAGCCACGAGCTTTCACATCATCCAGACTGTTTATCTTCTCATACAGCACAGTCGTTGAGGAGCAACAAGAGGTGCACAACCTAGAGTTGACTGACTCTCTCACAATGAAGGTCAAACATCAGTGTAGCAGCGGATAAGCTTTCTGACAGAGTACGTGCATGCAAGGCTGTGTGACGCATGTGGCGGTCGTCCAACACCTTCTTTTGTCACTCACGTGCAAATGGCTCCAAGCACACTCTGGTCGGCAGATTTGGCGCCGCAGCAGGAGCTTCCCCGCAAGTTCCGAGCCAATAGGCAATATCCTCCGACGGCGTCGCCTGGCTGGGCCGGAACTTGACGCAGTTGGTAATGACAACGCCCGTTGCTTTGTCATAAGCATATACCCCAGCCCATTGCACCTGACTTCCGTTTGGCCCGCACTTTTCTCCCCACCAGGCCAGCCCGGTGGTCGATGCAAAGCAGGTGGGGTTGTTCCAATTTGCCGACGCTCCGGCTCCCGCGGAAGTACTATACGCCGACACTTGAGCAGCTGGGACGCAGCTGTATGTTGCTTGAGGAGGCGGTGGTGAGGCTGCACGAAGTTGAGAACAGTAGACAAGCACTTCTGAGCTGCTGGTGAGTCGAATGCTGTTGAGAGAAGAGCTGATAGATATGCTTTGAACCTTTGACCGTTGATGGTAAGGGCAACAAGACAGCATATATCAACCATACAACAGTGATTATGACAAGAGATGAAACTGGACGAGATGATGATCTACCCAAGGAGAAGCACAAGGAAACATTAAGCAAGACTCTTCAACACAGTCTGTTTGAGAAGTGTGACAGATTGAATGTCATGGGCTATATGTCTCCGTAACGCAGAAAACACTCGATCATCAGGGCATTGAGACTAATCGGATGCTGCAGCACACTTTCATCCAGAAGAATCCTCTGAGCGCTGCCAGAGATTCCTCACCTCACCCACCTTGTGCAACCCGGACGCAGAGGTCATTGTCAACATATTCAACCGTATCCACCCTCCTCATGCGCCTGACAACAGCCCTCCCTGCTGCATTATCAGCAACCTGCAGCAGCAGCAGCAGCAGCAAGCAGGTTTGCATACTCCAGCAATGCACATATGCCCCTTGGCCTTGAGACTGTATGAACTGTTGTCCAAGTGTGACAGAAATGTGTAAGAGGTGTATTACACTGTGCTGTCTGGCAGAAACAGGGTACAGCAAGTGTGTCACGTCGACAAGTTGTATGAAGGAGTTTACTTGTTAATAGATCTGAATAACCACTGTGTTAGATGCCAGGAGTCGCTTCAAGGAAAAAAGACAGCACTGGAAGTTGTGCTGATGTGGAGGCCTGCTGTCTTAGCACTGTGCCTTGCGCCTTCACCAACCCACCACACCGCCTGTGCCTCAAGTGGGAATGGTATTGATGACGCAATTCTACACGAGCGTGTGTTGTCGATGTACATACCTTGACAACAAGGCCAAGCATCTTCTTGCCTTTTCGTGCAAGGAGCCGTCTGCTTCCTGCTGATGTGCCGGTGCCTTCAATGGAACCGAATGTGTTGAGAATCTCAAATGGCAATGCATCACTGCTGCTGCTGCTGCTGGCTGCTGCTGCAGTCTGTTGTGGTGCTTCGAAAGCTGGCTTCAAACTGCGTGGCAGGTTGCAAACAGAGAGCAAGCATGAGCTGCAAGTGATAAACTGCAGTTCCAGGTGAGGTGTCTTGCTTACCAGCGCCTAGGCACCACCAGATGTGTGTATATATGTGCCTACCAAGCTGTGCATATGTTGGATGTGAAGCTACCCGCTACAACGTGCTGTAAGACGCCGATATGAAGATGGTCAAGCGCTGCAAACGACGGGCAGTAATTATATGTCAGCGGAGTTGTGCACAAACTGTAGCAGCGGGCCTGTACACATGGTGTGCTATTGCTGTACATTGCTTGGTCACCTTGAGATGCCCTGATCAACGGTATCAACTTTTCCATCCTCAAACATTACAACATACTGGCCAGCGATCTTGGCTCCTGGCTCCTTGCCTGCACATTTGTACAACATTAGCAACAATCAGCTACGGCTTACCATCTGCCTATCTGTACCTTGATAGCTGCCACGATGCCAACGATGACCAGACAAGCAGTTGACAAACCTGGTTTTCTTGCGATCACGTGCAGCAAACGAGTGGCGGAGCACGCAAGCGTGGCTACAGTAAGGCAAAGAGGGCGGGGTGCTGACAGTGACGAACCTGCACATGGACTGGCGCTGGCTGATGCGCTGCTTGCCGCAGCTGCATTATTCGTCCTATCGCTAACTTGAGTTGGCCCATATTCTATGATGGAAGTCTGAACAGTGATGGCTACAAGGAAAAACGATACGCACACCCATGCTGCTTGCGACTGATGGCGTGCCGATGCCATGCTAAGCCTTGATGATACGCTGTAGACATTGTT
>LWCB01001473.1:0-11018 GCA_001630525.1 Coelastrella sp. M60 | reverse complement strand
ATTTTTGCTTTTGCTTTGCCTGCCATCGTGATTCCTCCATTCCTTCTGCAGCATTTCCGAACTGCAGTACCTGGAGCCGCTGCGCTGTTCTGTCAGAAGGACCAGAAGCGATCACTTGATCGCGCTTCAACAAGGGTTTGATAAGAACTGTAATGACAGTTGTATACTGTGATACGTCGCTTGCAGTCAACTTTGTCTATGTCTGGATGGTGGTATCGGTGCACACGGGCAGTGTGGCCATCATTGGTCAGTGAGCGCATTATTACATGTTGTTTGCAATTAGATAGCGTTACGACGCTGCTGGTTGTCGCGATATATGGCGGGGCGAGGGGCTGCGGGAGTGACCCACGTGTCGCTCTATGGCCTGTTTCGACGCTCGCGGCAGGACATCTGCTGCTGAAGTCCAAGCAGGACCACGTATGAGTTTTGAAAAAGGTTGCTTTGAGATATGTTGCCGCAGTAGCTCAGCTATGGACGCTTGGCCGGTATCCCACCTGAGATTCTATCCGATACTGGGCCACCAGTATCTGGGCTGAGCAAGATCGTCTATTACACGCAGCAGCCGAAGCGCGATCAAGCCTCAAGATGGCGTCAGCTCCTTTACAAACCCCGTTTTCTGTGCTTGGAGCACGTGGTAGTGCTTCAAATGAGGAAGGGCACAGGTCTGAGAATGACTGACCCCCTGACCATCAACCAGGCCTGTGCTGGTCTGGGTATTGCTGTTAGTCACCTCGAGCAAGACACAGATCATCCACACCAGACACCGACTTACAAACCAACTGGACCCCTTTGGCAACCATGAAGTGCACCGGTCAGCATAAGTGCAGAGTGATGACATGCAATGTTGTATACATGTGCATGAACAATGCAAGCATCTAGAAATGTGAAATCAACGCAAGCACACAAGTACTCACTGGCTCACTCCAAGCATATTTGCATGTGACATCAACACACAGAGGCTATACAAGCCAGTCACCCAGCAGTCAACAACTTGTTGCAAGGCTTGCATGCAAGAAAAGTGACGGTGCTGACAAGGAAGAAAGCAGTATAAGGTTCGAGACCAATGATACAAACAAGGAAAGCACCTGTACTACAGGCCTGCCACATAGCACTACTAAGTGAGCAGAAACCCGTGATTGAATCCTTGTTGTCTAACCAGCTCATGCATGGCTTCCAATGTCTAACCCAAGATCGGACATCTAGGTAATCGCTGCACTGCATGCACCGACTAGCTGAACTATGTTAACAGCAAACAATAGCCCTATGGACGGTGGGCTGCATGGTAGACCATTCAGGCAACAACACTCATCAGCAACTGATACAACTTAGTGTAACCATTACTCTGCACTTGCAGAAGAACCAGCTACAAGTACAGAGTAACAGGTGACATAGCATTGCACCCTGGTAGATGCTGCTGGGGTTCATACAGTGGCAAGCGGCAGTCTGACCACCAAAGAGAAGTGCTGGAGCAGACCATCTGCTGTATAATAAAAGTGCCTGCCAAGCGATACAACCCTTTCTCTGCAGTGGTACCAACTTTGGAGAGTAGCACGTGGCTGCTGCATCCACACTCATGTTTGACCCTAGCACACCTGATAATGCAAGTGTGCACCTTCAGTGAATGCAGTAGCACCATGTTTGGTGCTGCTTCAAGAGGACAAGACTAGGGATCTACCACACATTGATATTGATTATTGCTCCCACCCTGCCTGTTAGATGACTGTTCCTGAAGGAATGACTGAGTCCTTGATAACCACAACAATACCGTCCCGGATCATGAACCCTTCGCTCTCCCTGTTAGCCTCCATCACTCCTTCCTTGTTGAGAATCTTCACATTCTCTCCAATACGAGCATTCTTGTCAATCAGAGCCTTGCGGATGTGGCTGCCATTGCCTACACCCATGGGCAGACACCCTGGCACCCATGCACACTCCTCTACAGTTTCATAGTAGTCAGACCCAAGCATAAGTGTGTCCTCAATCACACAGTCCTCGCCAATCAAGCTGCGAAGGCCAATGATGCTGTTCTCCACCCGCGACCGTGCCTTGACGTTGCTGCCGTCACCAATGATTGCATTTCTGATGGTGACATCGTCCAGCACCTTGCTGGGAGGAAGGAAGCGGCTCATAGTATAGATGGGAGCGTCTTTGTCATAGAAGCTGTTAACACAGGTGTCCAGAGAAGCAACAAGCAGCAATCAGAGCAAGTACAGGGGACACTGGGCCCAGGTGCAACTGTCATGAGCTTAGGCTGTGACCAAGTTGGTCACCTCCTGCAACAAGGCTGTTACATGGTGAAGCGGTGTGTGCTTCTACAGCATGAAAGCACCCAAGCACTTCTACTGACGATTGTGTTCACTGCTTGACCATGGGCACAAACACCTGAGCACAGTCGCTGCTGTTGTCCTCAGGCAAGCGCTCCAATTGTCCCCTGTGTGCTCATACCTGAAGTTAGCCCCGCCGTCTGATTTCACCAGAGCCAGATTTGCATTGTAGAATGCCTCGATGGTTCCAATGTCCTCCCAGTAGCCCTGGAAGGCATAAGCCTGCACTGGATAGCCCATGGCACGAGCACCTAAACAAGATTTGCCCAGCAGCAGCAGCAGCAGCAGCAGGTGAGCCGGGAGGGAGTCAGGACAAAGTCTTTATGCTTGCGGCATTGTTCATGTTGTAAGTCGTGTTGCCCTGCAACCACCTGCCCAAGACTCCCAACAGCTGCTTGCGCAACCAGAGAAAGACAAACTGACTGGACGGCAGCCAAACAAAGATGACATCAGACCGACCAGCTGTGAGACGCTGCTCCTGTTGTTAGCTCACCTGGGATGACTTCATTACCAAAGTCATTTGCCTCGGGCATGTGCTGCTCAAGCAGCTCCTTTAGAGCCTCAGCCTTCATCACATAGATACCCATGCTGGCAATGTACGGGTTCCCAGAAGCACTGCAGAGCACAAGCACAAAGTGAAAAATCACAGCAGCAGCCAGGCCCTTTGAACTCGTATGATGACTTCAGTGACTGCCAAACAAACACTCTCAAGCATCGTGCTGCGTTTGCTCTCTGTGACAGTCACAACAACCCTGCACCTGTCAATAACAGCATAGTGATCCTGGACCTGGCCAACCCCTAGCCAGTGCTACTCACGTCTTTGTGTCCACTCCCAAGATCCTTGTGTCCACCTGCATGGCCTTTAGAGCATCACCCTGGGGCTTCTCAGCAAACTCAGTGACGCGCCCTGCCGCGTCAATCTTCATAAGGCCAAAGGCACTGGCACGCTTCTCATCACAGGGCAGGGCAGCTATGGTGATAGCAGCACCTGACTCACGATGCTTGCGGACGAAGTCCTTGTAGTCCATGCGATAAAGGTGGTCACCTGTAAAGGTGTTATGAGGGGAGCAACAAGGCACAGCAATCATAACAGGTAGCCTGTGTCTCTACTTAGGATGCCAGCCTGCTGGTGCAGCTGTACATCACAGCAAGACACAGAGCGCAGGAACATGCACTGCACGAATCAGCTACTACTACTGTGCACAGCAGTTTGCCGACCCCAGCCTTACACTTGACATCAGTAACAACACTGCCATCTGTAGCCCTTGGCCCCATATGCAGCAGTGCTCAGATGCAGCAGTCCAGTTTGCCTGCTGCCTAGGCCTCCTGGTCTGCAACGCTGCGGGTAGTACAGACACCTCTGAGACTCCACCCCACTCCCACACACCTACCTGACAGTATCAAGAAGTCCTGCACTCCGTCCCTCATTGCCTCCTCAAACAGCCACATGTACTGCCGCACAGCATCTGCTGTACCCTGGAACCACTCCTTGCGCACATTGCTCTGGCTGGCCGCCAAAACCTCAACAAAGCCGCGACTGGTGTAGGCACCTACGCTGCTGTTCTGTATCCAGAAAAACAAAGCAGGCACGCAGGACGCCATCAGCAAGATAATCCTCAACAAGGCTTTGCCTGCTGACAGCATCTGCAGAAGTCCCCATGCAGTAGCGGTGGCCATAATGTGCTGAGTCAGCAAGTCGCTTTGCTCTCGAAGAGCACCCCAAACAAAAGGATGCAGGACAGCACTGGTGGACCAACAGCTGTTCCCGCCACTGACTGACTTGTAGGTCTACTTTGAGAACCCTGACTTTCTTTCAAGTGCAAGTAAAGCTCCCTGCCTCCTGCAATGCATATACTCACATATGCCTGTGACAAGTGCCTGTTAAGTGATGCAGAGTTGAACTGTGTCAGACAGTAGATCTTTGTGACGTTGCTGTTCACGCAGTTGCTGACTGGAATGTCGATCAAGCGGTAGTTGGCTCCCAAGGGGACAGCTGGCTTGGCGCGCTTCTTGGTCAGCGGGTACAGTCGAGTGCCAGCTCCTCCACCAAGAATGATGCCCAGAACAGACTGCACAGGATTGCAGTGATACAATATGACGCTCAGTGAACGGTTTTCCCACGAGCGGTAAGCTTCAGCATGAAGGGCAGTAAGCACGCTGTGGCATGTTGATGACATGACAGGGGTGTTGTTGGAAAGTGACAAAGATCACACGCAGATGGCTGCTTCATTTGAGTTAGCATCAGGTTATCCGTGCACAGCACCAGATACCTTTCACAATGATGCAGTGCACGGTGTTGGCTTGAGACTGGATGCTGCGGGGTGACAAGATACCCAACTTGCAGACGAATCATGCAGTATGTACTGCTGTCCTTGCACCTACAGATGGGTGCTTTGATCAGTGTGCCAAATGAACTAACAATACTAAGCAGCTCGTCAACAGCAAATCATGTTGATTGCATTGCCAAGTTGCTCAACAGGTGCTTGATACAGCGATCGTGGCAACGCTACCTTGCTCATATCCAAGTCATCCTTGCCAGCGCCTGTGAGCGCCTGAGATGCAATGCCTGGCAATGACTCTATCGATGCAAGGGGCGTTTCCTGTGTCTTCAGGGCCTGGGCTCTGCTCACAAGTATCTGCGAGAGGGAATTTCGTCAGTGCCTGATCAGGCGTAGGCTGCACTCAATTGCCGACGTACCTTTGAACCAACACGTTTCCCAATATGCGTTCTGCATGATTGCACTCTCTGGCCTGCAATTCGCCTCACTGACGAGAGACCTGTAAGGGAGCGTGGGTGAAGTACTGATTCTGATACCATAACCTGCTGCCTGCGATACTGCTCATCAGCCACATCAAAGCACTGCCAAACCTACCCTGAAGAGAGTCATTTGTTGTTGGGCAATGCGTGGGCGTGCGCTGAAGGACGACCATTGTGCTCAGCTTCCGTGGCTTGGCAGATATTTGATCTTGGCATACATCAACCTTTCAAGCAATTCTCACTGTGTGAGCTGGAACAATTATCAGAGTCGAGGTCATGACAATGGGGGTCTGGGACGTCTTCGCGTATTCCCCCCATGGCGCTACATCCGAGCTACCTTGCCGTGTGCTGTTGCTGATTAGTGCAGTAGCATACATATGTATTCCAATATAATAGCGACCGAGCACGCCTGCCTGAGGCTTCGTTGCTTGCTGTCTGCTGATGATCTGTCGTGGCCAACGACAGCAACGACTACAAGGGATCTTGGATTTATCGAATGAGAACATGGTTGGACACAACGCGTCATGCGTCCCGTTTGAACAGGCACAGTGCTTCTCACCCGCATGTTTGACAAAGCGCCAGGTTGGTTTTTATCGAAACATGCCTCCCCAGTGTGAAAGGAGATTTGGCTCATGCAGCAAAAGAAATGTAATGCTGGCTGATATTGACAGGCAATAGCTGCTCCTAAGGGGCCTCCCCAGTGTGTAATGTGCAGCAACGTTTTGAACAGCTGATGATAATGCGGTTACCAGCTATTCATCTGTGAGTTGTTGCTGATATGGGTCCATGACGTCCGGTGGAGAGTATGGTTGGTCAACACAGCTATGACCCATGTGCATAGGATGTGGGCGACATGCAGAACAAGTACTAGGCACTGCCATTGTTGCCACAGGCTTTACCAACGCAGCAGCATGCTGCCAATCTGCATCTGCTTCTGCCCGTGCAGCGACAAGCTCCACAATCACATCTACCACCCCATGCTGCTGTTGCTGCACCTCACCTCCACTGCTGCTGCTTGTTTGGCCAGGTCTGCCTGCCTCAGCAGCCAACCTATTGTGATTTGCAGGAGCAGCACAAACAAATGTATCCAAAGAAATAGCTGCCACGGCCATAGCTGCACTGCAAGACAGCACTCCACCTTGTGGTGCATTGAGGTGAAACCTGACCCTGAGCTGCACTAGCTGTGAAGCAGTGACCCCACTACCTCTCATGTCCACGAATGTCAGCTCTGGCAGGTGACATAACAGGTCAGCAGTGCGAGCTGTGATGCGAGTTCTGGCGAGGTGCCACTGTTTGATTGTGCACCTGCGGCAGCAGTGCAACCTTGCTGTTACATGGGCCGAAACCACGATGTCCAGCTAGAAGGGGTGGAGACATTGACAACCTGTGCAACAACACATGAAAACACGAAGGCATCCACAACATATCAACAGCTGGCATGACAAAGCTAATCCGCACTGGGCATCAGCAGAGTTTCCTTTGGGCGGAAAACACCCACCTGGGCCACTGCTTCATGGACAATATCTGTTGCTGCTGCTGCTGCGGCGGCAGTACTGCTATAGGCTGATGTCCTGCTGTGATCAGCTGCTGCTGCTGCTCCTGAGCAGTCGCATGCCATTGATGTAGTCTGTGGCCGTAAGTCAGCCAGTCTACTGTCACATCCGAGCATTGTGTGCGGTTGATGTTGAGCACTTGCAGCTGCTGTAGTGAAGCCAGTACTGGTGCGAGTGTGTCGGAGACAGCCGGCAGCCCACACAGATCCAGAGCTCTCAACTGCAGCATAGGTCCGACAGCAGCAGCACTAAGGTCCATCAGGTTGAGATACACCGCACACTAGGTCTTTGTTATAAGAACATAGAAGCACACACAAAGCATAGCATATACATGAAGAGGAGAACATGGTTATGCATCATGCAGCTAGGGCCGCTACTTTGTGTGCTTCGGCATAACCAGAAAGGACACAGAGTAGCGTGCATGTTGGAGATGTCAGGAGCCACGGCATGTGCTTGCTTCTTCTCCTGCGCTCAACTCCAGATGTGTGGATGCCATGCACACAGTGCGCCCCGACTTGCACTGCTAAAGCCATTGTTGACTTGAAATGGTGAAGTATGATGGCTACATATGGCGTCAAGTGTGTACACCTGTCTGTGAATCTTGTGTCACTGATGAGGATGACTCATGCAGTTCCAAGATTGCTTCCTGCACTCTTGCCTGTGTGAGCCCCCTCAACACCTCATGGAGTGCAAGCTCCTGCAGCTGTGTGCAGCCCCTCAGGCTGAGGCACCACAATCCAGTCAGGCTGCTCAGGCCGAGCAGTTGGCTGGTAGCAGCACAAGTCAAGCTGAGGTGCACCAAACTGCTGGAGAATGCTGTCAACTCAGCAAAAGCAGTCCCAGGTATTTGGGGCAGATTAAGTGAAAATACTGAGGGGTACCTGTGGGGCAAGACAAGGCAAAAGTCGTAAGAGATGATCTTGGTAGAGAGTGTATTATTGTGAGTGTCACCTGGACCACAGCCCTGTGCACTTGCTTGGTGCATGCACAGTACAGTAGCTTTTGATCTGGACGAGATAAATCTTTGTAGCTCACAAGGCTGATACTGACGAATGCAATGAGTAGCAAGTGTGATGGTTGGATCAGACATTCCAGATGTTGTCGACTACACCTGCTGCTTGATTCAGCTGCCGTCAGTGCTGCATGGGCTCTGGCTGAATCTGGCTGTGCAACACTTGCAACAGCAGTGCTCAAGGTACAGCTGCTTGTAGAATGTAAGACCCTTGCAGGCTGTGCTATTCATCTGTACCCTCGTGTGCCTACCAGTAAGCAGCAAACTGTCGCATGCACTCCAGGTGTGCTGCAGGACTCCAACTGCCAGACATCTTCCTGGCTCTAGCAAGTCTGCACTTCAGCCAAAAGTTACTGATACACCGTCAACATCTTGTATACATGGGCAACTCTCACAACAACGTACTGCTGTACCTGATATACTCAGTATATATAAGCTGCACAAGTTCCACAGGGACTAGGTCACCTGCAGGAATACAACGTACTGTTCTCAGAGCGGGAAGCTGCTATGCAACTAAGCAGATCGTGTGACAGTACACAACCTTCAAGGTGACTGCTGTACGGCATATGTTGTGCAATACAGGAGGCACATGTGTCAGTGAGCGACCGTTCTTTCACCATCGAAACTGCTGACGTAGTGCACTATGACCACACGACTCGGTCACTGCGTGTGAAAGCGACAATAACAAATATCTAGTGTTTACAACACAGCTGTCTGCCACTGTAAGCTATCACCTCCCGAGTCATCATGCCTGGCTGTAGCTGTTACTGACTGGTTTAGGCTGCAAGCATGTCCGCAAGAAGCAGCATGTTTTGATGCTTATAAATCTGGAGTGTGGGCTGTACATATGATGGGTACTGCATTTGTCATCTCCTTAGTAGCGTTGTGTACTTGCCCTGTATGCACTTATGACCTCTGAGGTGCAGCAGCAGCTGCAGCAATTGTTCAGAGATGGTGCATGCCCCAAACTGCTTGACACCAGAATACATGCCGAGTACTTGCGCTGTCGCCTGAAGTACTCTGTCAACATTGAATTGCCAAAACTGACCAGCAACTGCTTTCTGCTCCCGGACAAGCACACTCCTTTTGCAGTTGTCGTTCCTGATCAGAGCACATGCTCTGTTACACAAGAAGCCTCCCTGCACAATAAGTGCCTTGCAGACAAGTCTACAGCTGTATATCTGAAGGGGACAGGTTCTATACAGGAGTTTCTGACATCTAGGGGCTGGACAGTGACCCACTTCCTGCAGGACAGCGCCGTCCTTTGGTCTACAGCTAAGGAGCTAGGGCTGACAGAGGAACAGCCTGCAGATTCTGCCACTCTAGCTACAAGATGCCTGTTCGCGCCATCAGGGCTGCTGTCCAGCAGCATTGATGACATAGAAGATGGGCTGATTGCACGCCAACTGAGCCGATTCCAGCAGCAACAACAGCTTAACGTGAATCAGCAGCAGACCGGTGCGCACATGGCTCGCTTCGTGCTTAGTTGCTTGGATGTCGGCTGCGGCAGTGGTAGAGACATGGCATGGCTGGCCAGCAGGCAACATGTTAGAGAAGTCCCTGGGTGTCAGAATCACAGTGATCATGGGCAGTCTCATCATCAGCAACATCATGATCAGCAGCGACATAAGCTGCCAACACTTATCGCAGGACAGCTTGTCCTCGTTAGCTGGCATGTCACTGGTGTGGATGAGTGGTTGGGTGCTCTTGAGCGAGCTCATGACCTGGCAGCAGCTCTGCAGCTCACACCACAACATGTACAGCTTGTGTACGGTGGGGTAAACAGAAACACCGGAGATATACACCTGTTGAAGCTACCGAGTACAAGCAAGCTGCTAGTAGCTAAACATGCAGCTGTAGTGCACCATGCCTCTACTACTCCAACAGCAGCAGCAGCTGTTGCAGAGTCACAGGACTTGGTGAAGGAACATGATGCTGTGCAGCAGCAGCATAGTGAAGCAGCTTTCACTGACACAGGAACAACGGCCACAGTAGACAAGAAGGTATGGATGGGCAGCTACGATGTAGTGCTTTGTGTCAGGTTCCTTGAACGCAGTCTATTACCTCGGCTGCGTTACATGTTGAGCCCTGGAGGTTACATCCTCTACAGCACATTTGTTGATGGTCCAGCGCTGAAAGCTTTTGGTCGACCCTCTGGCCCCGATCACGTCTTGCAACCAGGTGAGCTGGCCAGAGACTACTTTGGACCAAATCAAGGGTTTACTGTGTTGCAAGACAGGGTTGAGCTGACTGCAGATGGCAGAGAGGTGTGCTGCTTCATTGCTCGACTGCAAGGCTAAGCAGAGTTGTGTCATAGTGCCGACGTAACGGCATGATACTTGTACATCAAGCGGTGCACCAAGCCAGTACGGTAACGTGTGGGAGGTTACACTGCACTGCAGAGTCACCATTTGCTTATAGTGACAACGGGTGACCAGCAACGATGTATTGTTTGGGTAACTGTAAACTGAATACATCGGTACCAGCTGCTTGATGAGCTATGCTTCGCTGAGCGTGTACCCTCGGGTCCGAAGAACCAGATTGGGTGGAGCATGTCCCCCGACGCACAGACTCGGCAGTTGCTATGCGCAGCTTAACTACTATGATGTGCTGGGTGTGGATGTTGATGCCAGTGAACAGGACATCAAGGCAGCCTTCAGGCGCCGAGCTAAACTCGTACATCCAGACGTGAACCCAGCAGCAGATGCAGCAGAAAGCTTTAGGACGCTCAAGCGCGCACACGAGGTGTTATCCAACAGTATGCTACGCCAGGAGCACGATACTAAGCTGGCATTGCCATCAGCAAAGGCCAAGGATCCCAGATTCGCCAGATTTTACAGGTGGAGGAGGGAGGTTATCCCTGACCTGGAGATTGCGCTGGATGAGTGGACAGAGCAAGTAGACTTGATGATTGAGTCAGCCGACAAGGAGTTGTGGAATATGGAACGGCAGTGTATGCAGCTGCTTCGAGGACAGCAGCCTTCATTAGATGAGGTCATCAGTGTACAGGAGCTAGCGAGCAGCAGCATGCAAGGTATACTGCAAGATGCCGTCAACAACATCAAACGCCAACATGCCAAGCGCTATGAACAAGTACAGGTTGGTTGTACTGTGGAACCATTGGTTGACATAACAACTGTCACCTTTTGTGGCGGATGGTCTGATAAAATGTGCATCACTTCATGAGATGTTGAGATTATGCTCACATGTGCCTGATTCACAATGTATCTGAGCAAGGAAGGGTATGAGTGAATTACATCGTCACCAGGCGGAGCTGTCTGCTCAGCTGCCTCTCAATATGGCCCGCAACCCTTCGTGATTGCTTTCTATTGAGAGACACCTGCTGCATACCTACCAATCATTGCCTGCAT